>VMBQ01001127.1:113708-124822 GCA_007657795.1 Dreissena rostriformis | reverse complement strand
CACCACTGACTGACACACCTATCACTGACTGACACCCACCAGTGACTGACACCCACCAGTGACTGACACACACCACTGACTGACACACCCATCACTGACTGACACCCACCAGTGACTGAAATCCACCAGTGACTGACACCCGTCACTGACTGACATCCACCACTGACTGACACTCACCACTGACTTACACCGACCACTGACTGACACCCACCACTGACTGAGACACACCACTGACTGGCATCCACAACTGCTAACATCCACCACTAACGTCCACCAATGACTGAGACCCCCATCACTGACTGATACCCACCACTGACTCACATCCACCGCTGACTGAGACCCACCACTGACTGAGACCCCCACCACTGACTGACATCCACCACTGACTCACACCGGCTACTGACTGACACCCACCACTGACTGAGACCCACCACTAACATCCACCACTGACTGGCATCCACCACTGACTTGCATCGAGACCCACCACTGACTTGCATCCACCACTGGCTGAGACCCACCATTGACTGGCATCCACCACTGCTGACATCCACCACTGACTGAGACCCCATCACTGACTGAGACCCACCACTGACTCACATCAACCGCTGACTGAGACCCACCACTGACTGAGACCCCCATCAATGACTGACATCCACCACTGACTGACACCCGCTACTGACTGACATCCACCACTGACTGACATCCACCACTGACAGAGACACCCAAACTAACATCAACCACTGACTGAGACCCCCATCACTAACATCCACCACTGACTGAGACCCTCATCACTAACATCCACCACTGACTGACACCCGCTACTGACTGACACCCACCACTGACTGAGACCCCCACCACTGATTGGCATCCACCTCTGACTGAGACCCCCACCACTGATTGACCCCCACCACTGACTGACACCCCCACCACTGATTGACACCCACCACTGACTGAGACCCACCACTGACTGAGACCCACCACTGACTGAGACACCCACCACTGACTGACACCCACCACTGACTGACACCCACCACAGACTAACCCCCACAACTGACTGACACATGCCACTGACTGACTTCCACCCACCACTGACTTCCACCCACCACTGACTGACATCCATCACTGACTGACTGACACCCACCACTGACTGACTGACACCCACCACTGACTCACACCCACCGCTGACTGACATCCATCACTGACCGACATCCATCACTGAATGACACCCACCACTGACTGACACCCATCACTGACTGACATCCATTACTGACTAACATCCATCACTGACTGACAGCCACCACTGACTGACATCCATCACTGACTGACACCCACCACTAGAGCAAGGGGTCTTGAAAGTGGGGAGGTCAACCTATTTCATAAAAAAAATCGTCATATGGTAAACTGTGAACGTTGTTAGTGAATTACTTCTGCTGTTTTCACTGAAGTTCTTATATTCAAGCATCCATTCAGCATATATTCCGTAAGGTTCATGTATGATCATAATTGAAAATAATTTAATGCTAATATCAAGTTATATTGTATTTTACTCTTATCACTAGCCAATAAAAAACATGTTTGGTGTGTCTGTACTGTATGGTGACCAATGGCTGACAACCACAACTGACAAACACCCAGAACTACCAGCGTGGTAAATATTACATGAACATCTTTGGAGGTTTTTAAAATTTTGAAACAACATCCAGCCATAACCAACTTACCACTTGTGGACAGCTTTAAACCCATAACCTTTTTCATGTCTCCTCTAGTCGTCTCAAGATTAGCATTACCGTGGTCTGAAGTATCAGATTGTGTCTGTATTTTGTCTTTTCTCTTAAGCTTCTTCTTATGCATCAGATGAGATTTAGTTCTAGCATTGTCTTCACTGTCTGACCTTTCAACATGCACAATTATCCTTTCTGTGTGCAAGTTCTTTTTCCTTTTATCTTCATGTTTTGAATGAGATACTTTAAAGTCTACAACAGCAAGACTGCTTGACATTGGCTTATTTTGCTTCACCACACTTACAATTCCTTTTTTCCGTGTTTCACCATCAGATTCTGAATGAGTCTCTTCAAATCTTTTGCCTTTGTGTGACGATAAGTCTTTCATGTTTTCCAAAAAAAACTCACTTTTACTTCCATCTCTAAATCCACTTCCTTTGTGATATCTCTCCAATTTGTTCTCATAGTTTCTTTGGTTTCTATCATCAGCATTTTTTTCCTGAAATTTCTCATGTTTTGTAAACTCCTTTGTATTATCCTCTCTTTTCTGATTTTTCTGAAGCTTTTCGTGGCTGTTTTTTTTATACCTTTCCTCTTTATTCTGTGTTTTTCTTCTTCTTTTCTCCAGTTCAATATCGTTGGTATCGCGAGACCGCCCATGCTTCTTATTTCGCCATGTTTCAGACTCGGATTCACTACTTGAATCACTGAAACTGGATATGTTTCCTGCAGTGTCATTATCACTGGACTCTGATGAAAAACTTACATTTGCTATTCGTTTCAGTTTTTCTTCAATACTTCTGCGCTTAGATGACTTATTGGACTGATCTTTACTTTTCGTCCTTTTTCTATCAGATGTTTCTGCGGAACGCTGCCTTTTCTGTGCTTTTTCTTTTGACTTTTCTTTACTTTTCAATATTTTTTCATCACTGATCCTTTTGGCATCTTTTTCATACTGCTTAGGGTAAGTTTTTGGTTGTTTAATCATTTGAACAACCTTGGGAGTAGTGCCATAGTCTTTTAAATAAGCACTTTTCTCTTTATGACTTATTCTGCTACTATTTTCAGAAATTTTATGTTTACCAGTCAAATCTTTCTCAGTTCTGGGATTTTCATTTTTCTCATTTCCATTCTTGTGGATACTTATATCTTTAAAATGCCTCATACTATCAACAAGCCTATCTTTAATTAATTCCCCTTCACCCTGCTTTTCCAAATGCTTTTTTGACTGGTCCTTTCTGTCACCCAAAACTTTTGAATCTCTTTTCTTATGTTCTGACCTTCTATACAACTTATCATCTCTATAATTTGCTGCATCAAATTCCGGATCAGCTCTAATGTCATATGTATCAGTCACCTGAGATCGAGATTTATTCCTGAGACTAGATGAGTTGTATCCCTTACTCTCAACTTTCCCTTTCAAGTCTTTCTCTGTCTTATTATGTTTTTTTGTAATAAGGTTTTCAGGTGAATCTTGTTTAAACGGTCTTTCAAGCTTGTCATCAGTTTTGTGAATGAGATCTGATGATCGCCCTTTATACATGTCAACATAATGACTATTGTCCTGAGGTGAGCTAGAATGGTAAAGGTCTTGTTTGGATTTTTTCCCTTTCACAGAACCAGAATCTGGCAATTTAGTCTTAATTTTAACTTCAGGAGCTGGAGATAGCCTGCTGTGTGTATCCTGTACACGTTTGTGCACTTCTGAGACTGAGGAGGATGAAGAATCACAGTCGGATTTTGAGGATGATTCGGAAAAGGACGAGTGTGAAGCACGTTTTTCTGAGAGATGTTTTTCTCGTTGTGGCAAAACAGAAACTTTGGTCTCTTTTAAATTTGTTGATTTGGCACTGATATTTGTTTCAGCCTCTATGGGTTCATTTGTATCGAAATCTTCAAAGTCTGACTTTTTATCATCCTGAAAATAGCTGTCTCTGCTGGTAACACTGCTTTTGTGACTAGGCAAACTGCTTCTACTCGATGTTTCACTTTCAAGATCTGAGTCTGACTCATTAGACTCTTCAGCAGAATTGGAAGTTCGTGCTTTGCGCCGGTTAAATCTGCTGAATGTACTGTAAGAATTTGAAGCACTGTCCTCTTGCCTGAGAGACTCAGCCAACGCACTACTGTCATTTTGTGATGAGTCCAATTCCTCACAGTTGTCATCTGTCATAACAGAGTCAAATTTGTGTTGCTTTACAGATTGCATACCACTCTCATGTTCATCATTCTCTACCTCAGTCTTTTCTATTACCTTTTCCCCTGGAACATGAGGGGTCGAGGTCTCATCTGCAGTGTGCCCTTCTTCCACATTTTCCTCACCCAAGAGGACATCAGAAATGTCTGCCAAACTTACATCAGCAACACCATCTACCTCATGGCTCTTTCTGTCCACCGTTGAATGAACTTCCACTACATCATCCACTCCCTCCTTACCAAAATGACCTGACATATCCCCCTGGTAATCCTTATCATCTCTCCGGTGTACCTGAACCTCAAAATCACCAGATTCTGACTCAAGCCATTGTGCCTCATTATTGTCTTCTGTTTGGATTCTACGCCTCTGAAAATCTTCATCATCATCTTCACTCTCCGAGTCATCATCATAGCGTCTGAATTTTGAAGACACTGCAAAATAAATTTACAGCATTAAAACTATACAACCAATCAAAATCAGGGGATGGTATGAACAAACTGAATATTTTGGAATTTGTTAACCATGTGAAAACAGGAGATGTGTTTGCCAGAAACACAATGCCCCCTACTGCGCCGCTTTAAAATAAAATTTCTAGTTATCATTTGGCAGGTATAGAAATTATCTCCCTTTAAAGCTTATTTCTTCCATTGGATTTTGTTTTTTGANTTTTCCGACGAACACACAGACTGACTGACAGTTCAACTGCTATATGCCACCCTACCGGGGAAATAAAAATCTTTGAAATGGACTATGGGTTGCAATTTATCGAAATCTTTGTAAACATATTATTCAAGTATTATGTCACCTTTAGTCTTTTCTGTGGGTGGGGCAGCCGTTGTCCTGGCCTCTGTGCCCGCCCACTTGTCCTGTGGCCGGAGCAGCATAGGGCGAGCCTCAGACTTCCTGTGGTCCTGGGCTGCCATGGACTGGGGCTGCTCTTCCCTGGCATCGCCTCCCTCAACCTGGGGCGTTAACACACACACTGCTATCAACCTCAATAAGAAGAGGTAAATATAACTGCCCATCTAGTACAAACTAGGTTTGTCATTGTCAAAGATTACCAAAAAGTTAAACAAATTTCCATGCAATTTCAGGAAAACTAATATCTCAACAAAAATAATGACTTTTGTTTACTGTGAAACCTTTAATATTCATTAAAATGAAATTTCATGCTTTTCCCAAACATAAAATTTGGTGGGCACTAAATTCATGGATTTATGTTTTAAAACACACAAATCAACCATATATTCTACAGTGGGCAAAAAGACAAAAGAGCCATAATAACATGTAAGCCAAAACTGGTCACAGTCAAAATTCCTTTCTTAACCATCATATAGTACACACGTAGATAATTAATCTGTGAAAGCTACAGCAAGATCCACCCAGCATTTAAAGTTAAAAAAAATAATTGGGACTGTATTTTCTTAAGTGGAAAAGGGCAAAGGGCCATAATTCTACCAAACTTGTTGCAGCCAAATTTGTTTCTTTACTATCATCTACACATAACGGTCATTTAACTGTGAAAGTTTCAGCTGGGGTTTCACTGTCAATGCCATTGTCACCAATTGCGACAAATTAGGAAAGTGGCAACAAAATTTAAAATATACATTATTGTGGTTCTACGCTCAATTACATGCTTCTGATACATGTACATTTATGCAGTACATGTATAAGCTTCAATTGCTTCTTTTGTTATTTGCGTTGTTTGGCATGTGCCAAAAAAATGTTATCTATTACTATGACTTATGAAAATACTTTTTTAACTCGATATACAATGACATTAATATACATGTGCAAGTATTAATAGAGTCAATGATATTAATGTAATACAGTTTATTCATTGATTGTTATTAGTAATAAGTGGGACAAACCAGCATATAACGGTTTTTATGTTGCAAAGAAAGCGGTGAAAACTATTTGGGCCAGTGAAACCCCTGTCTGAGCAAGATCAAACCTTTATTTTTAAAGAAAAATTGACCACACAAACTTTTGGGACTCTATTTTCTACATTGGGAACACAGACAAAGAGCAATAATTCTGAAAAAAAGTCGTTTCAGCCAAAATTCCTTTCTTTAACATCATCTGCACCTAAAAGAAATTGAACTGTAATAGTTTAAGTTTTAAAGATAAACAAAGGGGAGTTACTCTAACAAATAGGGTAGCAAGAGTTATATCTCTTGTGCACCAAACATCCCCTCAGTGAACTCTACCTCCTTTATAAGTTTCAAGTTGATAACTCTTTTACCACATGTGATATGCTCCCGACAAAATTTACTTACAACAATTGCCAAAGGGCCATAACTCTTGAAATATGGAAGCAAAGGTATGGTTCTTGAACACTGCACACCCCTCAATGAGGTCTACCTAACTTTTAAGTTTCAAGTTGTAACATCTTTTTTATTCTTCAGATAAGCTCCAGAATTAAAGGATACAAATTTACAAAGGGCAATAATTCAAGGGTAATAACTCTAAAATGCCTGATAGAATTTTTCTGGTTATTGTGCTTGGCCTCCATTTTATGCTAAGGAACATTTTCTACAAGTTTGGTGATGATCCACTTAAAAATGGTTGAGTTAGAGAGCGGAAACCAAAAAGTGCAGAATGCCACACTGACTGACATGTGAACCTATATGCCCCCGGTGGGGGTGTAAAAATAAGAATGCCACGTGCATAGAACTGGATATTAAATTACTGCACTTATGATATAAAATGCACTTACTGTTTTAGGTTATGTTTTTATCATGAACAAACTAAAAACTTCATTAACTGCTATGAGCGCTTCATTTATATTTTGCAGATGTAGGTATATATCCTAATATCCTAAATAAATTAAAACAAGGACGCAAGATTAACAGCCTTAAAAAAGCTAGCTGAACTATTATTCAATGGACACTTAAATCCGTAGTTTGTTCAAATCACATATTCTACTAAAAAGTGTCCCACAAAAATTAATGGTAATACAGTACTTCAGGCTCAATTTCTCAAAAACTCTTTAGTC
This sequence comes from Dreissena rostriformis, assembly GCA_007657795.1. Taxonomy (NCBI): domain Eukaryota; kingdom Metazoa; phylum Mollusca; class Bivalvia; order Myida; family Dreissenidae; genus Dreissena; species Dreissena rostriformis. The sequence continues at coordinate 117,906 of VMBQ01001127.1, read as the reverse complement.
TGTTATAACATGATTCTCTTAAGCTCACATTTTTTAGTTTGCAAAAATTTGAATGTAAAATTTAACCAGCTTTAAATGTAAATTATCTGTGAAATATTAAAATCAATATAATATTTACATCACCATCTACTTTAAAATAAACAAGAGATGTGTTTATCAGAAACACAATGCCCCCTATTGCGCTGCTTTGAAATAAAATTTCAATATATCATTTGGCAGGTTTAGAAATTATCTCCCTTTTAAAGCTTATTACTTCCCTTGGATTGTATTTTTTTACCTTTGACCTTGAAGGATGATCTTGACCTTTCACCACTCAAAATGTGCAGCTCCATGAGATACACATGCATGCCAAATATCAAGTTGCTATCTTCAATATTGCACAAGTTTTGGCCAATGTTAAAGTTTTTGGACTGACGGACAGACAGACAGACAGACTGACAATTCAACTGCTATATGCCACGCTACTGGGGGCATAAAAAGTAATCCATGTACTAATCTATTACATAAGAGACTTAAGCCAGTTATTCTGAAAACCGACACAGGAATGTTTGAAAAATCTTAATTAACAATAAGTTATGAAAAGTCAAAACAATATTAGAAAGCAGCTCACAAGTAAACTATTTTTGTGTTGTAAGAGACTACTATAACATACTGGACGTACCTGAATAACAATCAGAGCATTTGATTTCGGTTGTGCTGCGGGGGGAGCAAAACCAGTGCCAAAGTTTCCTCTTCCTCTACCCCTGGGATTCCAGCCCAGTCTCGGCCCACCGTACCCTCTCTGGAAGCCTGCTTGGACATGAAACCCCCGCTGATAGCCCCCTCTTCCTCTCTGGAAATACGGCGGACTCTGTACAAACTGACCTAGGTTGGCTTGAAAACTTTGCTGATTCTGTACAAACGGACCTAGGTTGGCTTGATAACTTGGCTGACTCTGTACAAACGGACCTAGGTTGGCTTGAAAACTTGGCTCATATAGCACATTTTGCTGGTCTGCAGCTTGTTTCCAGGCAACGGGCATATGGGCAAACTCTGGATTATCATCAACATGATTTCTTGAAATTTGAACCTAAAGAAAAAAAGAAGAAAGTGAAACATAAATATGGTATCTAAATATCAACACATCTCAATTTCATGACTGAACATATGTTCTTAAATGACTCTAACTTTTTCAATATATCAACAATATTTCATCTATTTTTTATTAATGCAAAGACACCTGGTGCATTGCTTTATAACTGTATGAATCTATGTCATTATTCTTACTATGTGATCACCTTTAAACTATATATCTACAAAGTGATTTACTGAGCCATGAAATTGAAATATAATTATATTCCCTGTTAATGTATCTTATTATATACTCACATCCCTTTCATTCTTTTACATTATGTAACATATTGTAATCCCTTATATTAAAATTATATTACCGGTATTAATCATACAACCATTACAGGATGGAACTAGGGACGGCTCAGAGCATTCAGTTACACTTTGCTTAATAACTTGTTATCATAGTTAACGATGACGCCAAGAGGTCCTTAGGGAGTTTAAACATTTTGGATGTATGGCTTAAATTACCACCATCCTTCTATCACATGTACCTCAGATGTGTTGATCTGCCCAACAGTGGAGAGGACCTGAATGCCTTGTGGTGCCTGGGGAGCCTTCTGCAATAACATCATACAAACAGCATCATTTCAGACTTCATGTNTTTGTCACGGTCAATTAGCGATCCGTGCGGGGGGTAAATTGTGTAACTGTTAGATAAACAACAAACAATAAACTTGCTAATAACCTGCGGGCGGTAGCACGCCTTAGCAAAAATAATCAGGCGGCTTGATTTCCCTTTTCTGGTCTTACTTACTCAAAAAATTGGGAGACTTGATCTTCGCTTTTCTGGGCTCGTAGGGCGAAATCACGGGCGTTAGAGCGAAATTATCGCTCTAGTCGCCCGTAGGGTAGTCCCTGGATTAACTTTCAGACTTAAGTTTCATTACAATTAGGTCACATATGAGACATTAAGGATTTTCTATGATTTTACATGGTGGCTTATTGTTTGGCCCCACTTGATCAAGATTTAAATTTGGCCTACATGTAGATGTTGTCAAGATAAACATTTGGACCAAGTTCCATCATGATTGAGCCAACAATGTGGCCTCTAAACATTTGGACCAAGTTCCATCATGATTGAGCCAACAAAGTGGCCTCTAGAGTAAAAATATGCTTCAAGTTGACAACGCATATTGTTTGACACGTCATTCTACAGAACCTGAACATAGACTTTGATTACAGTTACTCACCTTGGTTAAATAAGAACAGTTCTTCGTGGTCAATAAAATTGAATGGTACTTACTGGCTTCAATGTTGCAAGGGCCGCAAGTCGTAGACTCTGCAAGTCCTCCTGTGTGAAAGAAGATACAAAATTAGTCATGGACACAGATGCCCTCATGAGGCATGTTTGTGAATACAGAAAGAGCATGATTCCAATCCTCTTTATAATCAAACTGGAGGTTTTTCATGGTACCAGGGTGCAGGATCACCAGACTTTGTGGGGTTCACATTTAAACGTTAATGGATGTAAACACACCGGTAAGTGGTGCTTTTTTTCAATTAACTTTTTAAAACAATTTTCCTTAAGAATTTCAACTAGCGAAGAAAAAAAGTTTTTTTATGCTGCATATGGAAATGTGAAATACATCAGAATTACTTTATTTAATAAGCCTGTGTTCTTGGGTAAAAATTTTATGCGTTCAGCGTTCATGTACACGGTTTTGCTTCACGCAACGTGCAATTTTGTTACCAATTTCAGACGTACATATATTCAAGGATTTATTCTTATTAATCATAAATCTTAAGATATCTGCACAAACTAAAGGAAAAGCTTTCTTTTATGCACCTAAGATTTGTGCAAATGCATTTCAATAACTTGTGATATTTGCGAAAATAAAGTTCTTAAGGGTGTGTTTACATTCTGTCCAGCCCGTGTGTAAACCCTGAAAAACCCAGTTGATCCTGCACCCTGGGTACAGTATGGGCATATTAAATAGTATGATTGGATTAACATATATATTGGTGATCATAAAATCTTTTTTGATCAATTTATTCACTGAGTGAGAAAGTCATAGGACCATCAATTGGCTAATATTGATCTCAAGCTAAATTCCTTCCTTTATTATAACTGGCACATTTAGTTTGTTATTGGAAGAGTTTAGCCAATCCCAGACTGAAACGAGGGATTTCATTGGTCCAATGCGAAGGAGTGTCTTGTCGCTCGTTACAAATCGCTGCACGTGCACCGTGTGTTTTTAAAATGTTGGCCAGATGAAAAGTATGTAAACAAAATTTACAAAGGTTTCAAAAAGGTGCTGGACAGTTAGTTTGATGCATAATGTCACGGCAAGAATGGTAAGAATGCTTTTTGATATGTTTCATAGAATAATAGTACCAAAGTCCGTGAACTTTGCAGGGCAAATGTACTTTACTCCATGAAGATTTCAGTCTAGGATCAGGTCAGATCGTCGACGAGTAAGTCACGCGAGTTGTGTATCATGTTATTTCTTAAAATTTGACCCAGCATTTGTAAAAATATTGCAAGATATGTAAATTTCCAGAAAGGAAATTCTTTTTTGGGTTTAATAAGACCGAGTTTATGGAAATCGCTGCACAATTGATGTCAGAAGTAATGGCTGTTCAAAGGGATGCAACCTATTTTCGGTTTATTTTGAGTTGGATACGTTCAGTGTTCTGCCGAGGCCGCGAAATTGCGATAATCTCGCATATTTTTTACAAATGTCGCTAAAAAATACGTCCAGACCCGATTTTTGTCGCAAACAAAAAGTCCGGGAACGAATCGTCAAAAACGCGAAAAAAACTTGGGAGCGAAAATAAAAATATCCCGAATCATAATGTGAACGAATCATACTTCCGGTGTATTTATATTCGGCGCTACAATCTTAGCCAATCAATTTAACAAGGTGCTCGAGGTTATTCTCCATTGAAGAGTATTCGCTCGCAATGTTAAAATGGAAGCGTCTGCTTCGTCTCCGAAGAAAAAGAAAGCTCGAGCATTGTTGACGTATTTTCCCCCGCAAAATAAAAACCAAGCAAAAGCCGTTGATCCTTCGATTGCTGCTTTAACAAGTTATGAGTGCAGTACTACTACTACTAGTAATTTAACTTCCCCACCCGTTTCGTT
>VMBQ01001127.1:97552-112061 GCA_007657795.1 Dreissena rostriformis | reverse complement strand
TAAAAGATTTTGACTTTGTAGATGTTTTGAAATTCTGGAGATCTGCAAAGCAAAGAAAGATCTTCAATTAAACTTAACTAGAACAACCCAGTGTGTAAATAAAGTTACATTAAGTTACAGTTTACTAGTTAATTTGTTGAAATGTTTGAAAATTAAAATGAACCAAGTTTACTGCTCGACTAGTTTATTTGTTGAAATATTTTGAAAACTGACATTAACAAAGTTGGAGAAACTTCTATAGACCACTGATAAATTGGTACCAGATGTCGAGGTAAATAAGCATATGATATACATTCATTATCTGATCATTTTTGCTGCCTTTGCTCAGTGTCTCACAAGTTAAGAAAATGTCCCCAACTTTTCATGACCTGTGAGACATTTGTCCCATCTTGTTTTATACCTCGGCAGAACACTGTACGTTGTTATATATATATTTGATAGTGAACTTATTTTTTAAGAGAAGTTGATTTTTCGTTACAATTTGATTATTTTTCATTCAAAATGATGTTTTTACTAATTAATATCATAGCCACACGCTAACCACCTGTGGTCACCTTACGATACTATCCTGCAACCGGATAGAGTCCCGGTACTAAAGAATATTCATTTTTGTCAAGAAACCATCTTCATATATCAGATATATGATTTAAAAGTCAAGACAAACATATCTGACTTAACTTCATTGGATAATTGCCTTTTTATGAAGAATATTTTAACTGCGGTAGCAACAAGAACAACACCACTGTCTGCCATTGTTGTTTATGTTTTTCGTCTGGTTAATCTGTGGTTAATAGGTTAAACCACTGGGGGCTGACGAGGTCAAAGCGTAGTCCGTTTCTCTACGACGTCGGGTATATGTTTCAGTGTTTTTCACAGGCCATTTTACGGTCCCTCACAGGGGCGCTTGAATTTCGAAATCAGAATCCGTGGGGCGCCTGAAAATTTTCCGATCAGTGTATATTTTTCAGCTACTGCAACTACCCATTCTTAAGATCAAAGTGATATCGACTTCGCCGAAAATTTTGAGAGCCGATTTACGATCTTCTGTCAATTACGTCATGTATCTCTTTACCCAACTAAAGCCCGCCTAAAGCGGAGCGTCGCTGTATAGGAAAATCAATATTGGCCAATGAGAGCGCACACTTTAAATGAGCAGCCGCACTCGTATGCAGGCACTACCTGCAGTTAAATCATGCAGACGACTTGTGGTGTACATGTTATTGCCATGTAAGTTTCTTAGAAGACAGATTATGGCAATCGGCGTTAATTCTCTTGGAAGTTGTGCATTTCATGCATAATACTGTCAAAACATTTACTCGGCTCATAAAGCGTTTTAACAAATTATCGTTGAATTCATTACGCAACTGTTAATGTTTTGTTGAAATCTCAAATGAGCATATTTAAATTTGTAATCCACAACACACTCCCGAAAGTAAATGTCCACATGTTTGTCATCCGAAAAACACTTCCGAAGGTAATTGTTAACTCGACGTTAACAGATTCTTGCTTCAAATAACCATGATAAATTATTTCGTGTTGACCGGCGGAAAAGTATGCAGCATGTACAACATCGCATCATTTGCATAAAAAGCGTGTGTGTATTGAGCGTTGCACACATAACGTCAGGGGATTAACGCATGTTTCAGTGGAAATATTTCATAAAATCTATTAATAGTCACTTGTGCCGAAATGTATTTGATACTTTAGAAAAATGGCAACGCTTGTGTTACAGAAATTATCGTCAGTATTTACCAGAAAGTGCTTTTAAAAATGGAATAAACGGGATTATCGGGTAATAAATAGAAATTTGATAAATTGTAAGTATGCAGAGTCGGGTTGATACGGATCACCGGGATGTATTGGGGGATCGTTCAAGTCGGGATTTTACTATCTATGTGGTAACAAGTTTTTAAACAATTAAAAAATATATCTTTATAAATGACTTTATAGCTGGGGGGTTTCTTGAAGAGTCATAGCGCACCAAATGACGTCTTTTGACGCTGTTTTTCTTCGAGTTAAAATAATTGACACGTTAAATTTTAAAAAAAAATCAACGTCAGGAGGGGACACCCCTCCCGAACCACCCATATCAGCCCCGGGGCGCCTGAAAAAAATCCTGTGGAAAGCACTGTGTTTTACTACAAAACATTGTGTCAATACACATGTCATCGAGGTACAGATTGGTGTACTTCGTTGAGTAACCTATACATTATATTTGTAGTTCGTTGCACAACCAATACATACTCTGTGCAAAACCTATACATAAAGCGACTTGTAATTTCCTTCCAAACAAAGCATTTGAATGATTAAAATATATGTTCGTAACCTGTTTTGTACTTTAAAATGTTTAATGTACAGTGTTTCAAAGTAACATGTAGTTTCATTTAAGTTAAGTTACTGTAATTGGCTATTTTAACAGAATAACCACCTTATGCATTACTTCAAAGCAATATATTTCCATTTTAGCTCAAAATCAATGTAAAGGTTGCAACTACACGCATTTGTAATTAGTTTGTTATTGAAAATAAGTACCTTCCATTACTGGATGTTCAGTTCTCTAATCCATAAATACCAGAAAAGATGAAACTCGCCTGATTAAGTAGTGTATTGACACAATGTTTCGTAGTAAAACATATACCAGACGTCGTAGAGAAACGAACTACGCTTTGACCTCGTCAGCCCCCAGTGTAAACAGCACTTATATTAAATTTAACATGAATGAACGAAGATCTGACATACCAATCAAAGTAACAATCAATAATGTTTATAACAGTTTAAATATATGGAATTTAAGACGCCAAATGAAATAAATATCATTTTTTTTCTTTAAAAAATCAATTAAACTTAAACTTGTTGGAATCTGTGTTTTAAGACATTTAATGACAAAATAATTGATTAATATTAGCAGCGAGGGATGTTTTCTTGCAGTTTTAACAAGTAGGTCATGCAGGTTTGTTTATAAACAAAATCCAGAGGGCACTAACAAAATACCGCAAGTTAATCCGACCAGCGACTCTACGGGTTTGAGTATATACTGTAAATTATATTAACAGCAACATGTTAAGATAAATAAAAGGTTTATTGTTGGCGAAGTGATTTGATATTGCACAAGAATTTAAAATGAATGTTTCAACTGATTTCCTCAAATTTGGCCACGATGAGCTACCAGCTTAAGAAGAGATGTGTTTGTCAGAAACACAATGCCCTTTTTTTATTTAGGAGTTTAGTTACAGGTCCTTTCCGCCTCTTCATGAGTTCAATGGTATAGACGGTGACCTGCCCCTGTGACCTTTCAGGAGAAAATATTTAATTTTGAGTCAAATCAGTTCAAATTTACCCCGGCGGCCCAGGTATTCGTCAAAGAGATAATTTAGATCCAAATAGACCAGCACATGGTGGCCAATGAGACCTTAATGTGCGCTGGTAGACAATTAGAAGACAATTCATGCCTGGTTGTCCTTAAAAGGACATTAGCTGGATTAGCAGAGTTCCTGCAGAAGTTCCCCTATCCGACAAGTCTTCAAGAAAATCTTCTGCGGGTGACTCTCGCCCCAGTCGGGACGCGCACGCTCCAGCAGCTGACCGAGGATGAATCAAAACACAATGCCCCCTACTGCGCTGCTTTGAAATAAAATTTCCATATATCATTTGGCAGGTTTAGAAATTATCGCCCTTTTAAAGCTTATTATTTCCCTTGGATTGTGTTTTTTGACCTTTGACCTTGAAGGATGACCTTGACCTTTCACCACTCAAAATGTGCAGCTCCATGAGATACACATGCATGCCAGGGCTCGACACTAACGGTGGTCCGTTGCCCCCGGGTCAGTAAAAAAATAGGGAGGACCAGTGAAACTAGAAATTTGGTTGATCCGTCGGACCAGTTAAAAATCCTGGCCAGCTGATTGTGAAATACTGGTGGAAAGCCATTTTCATCAATAAAACAACTTTAAATGTCATAATAAACCGATAATTTCATTATAATGTTATGGGCCGACTCGAGACCTGGATAAAAGTAGCAACATATTGGAAATTCTAATTTTTATAGATGCCCAGATGACAAAACCCTGTTGTCGGATCAAAAAATCAAATTGCGTTCCGCAAATGTCTCCGGACTTCGCCGTAATCGTTGGATCCAGAAATGAACAAAATGGTATTTATTATTTTGAAAAAGCAGCAATAATCAGCATTTTATCGATCTTAGTACCATCAGAATATACTTTGTTAACCATGAAATTTACACTGGAGGGCGCTGAATAATGTTTTGATATTTTACAAGTTTTCGCGATGTGGAATTTCATTCCAGGGGTGGTTGAACCTCCGCCTAAAAAAACTAAAACTAATGAAGAGAAGCTTGAAGTACAACGAAAATATGAAAAGGATAAGAGAGATAAAAAAAATCTTGATTCATGGGTAAAAGAATTTGATTGGGTTGATTATAATTCAACCAAAAAACACATATATAGAATTTGGTAAAGTACTGTGCCGAGGCCTGTGTTGATGAAGATAAAGGACATTCGTATGTAACAGGGTTTGTAAATTTTAGGAAGCCTTCTCTTCAAGCCCATCAAAATTCAGATACTCATAAACAAAATGTAGCAAAAGAAAACGCTAAGAAAAGCAAGGAAGAAGCTAAGCCTTCTAAGGTCTTGAAAATGCTGAATACTGCCGCTTTCACCAAAATGACTTTTTTGTTCAAGAATGAGCATTAACTGGCAAAAGATTAAAGTACAAAAATTGTTTTTGGTTGAATGAAATAGTGTTTAGCCTATGTGCTAGAGTTATGTTATTGTACCATGTCACTTGTGTACAATGGACATTAAATTAATACAGTATAGTTTTCTTTTTATTAATGCACAATACATTGTGGATAGTTTGGAAAGTAAGTTGAAATTTAGGTAAAATAACATAGAAATTGTCCTTTGGGTCAGTAGGTAAAAAAAGTAAGTGTCAAGCTCTGCATGCCAAATATGAAGTTGCTATCTTCAATATTGCAACAGTTTTGACAAAACTTTAACCAAGGTTTAAGTTTTGGGACAGAATGACAGACAGACAGGCCAAAAACAATATACCCCCCTTTATTTAAAAAGGGGGCATACAAACAACCATCTATATCAGGGCAACTCAAACTCATAACATCGCGAAAACACGTGACACGTATGTGAGCATTTTAATTGTTCAACTATTCCATACTTATTATTGATAAACTTACATTACCATTTTTAATTATTTTAAAAAAGCCAACACATTAAAAGATGATTAACTCGTAATTAAAAACTTATAAAATATAATTCTTACATCGTCCGACGAGGCCATTTTCTTTTCAATTATTTGGTTCGCTTGGTTGTATTACATGGTTTGGGCTAAACCGGTTATATAGTAAACATTTCGGTCTGGATAGGATCTGGATAGGTACGTTGCAGGACCTTTCGGCGTAGGCGCAACGGAANACCTGTTAATTCTTTTCAGCCCAATTCAACAGTGAAAAATGCGTCTTATATCACTTTCAAGAAGAAGATCTTATCATGAAATTGAAGTTTTTCTTAGACTTTCTTGATATATTATGCGGATGATATTGTAGTTTAAGTTGAAACGCATGAAAAAATGCAATTTGCACTTGATGCTATGTCATAGTACTGTTTACTTTATGGGTTCTCAAGGTCAATAAAGCAAAAACTAAGAGTAGTTGTCTATTGGAAGAGGAAAGGGGTTTTAAGGTACATTCCGAGTTTTTACCATGCTGGAAATATGTTAGAACTTGTTGACTATTTTTCTTTCAGAGCCTTTTCTCACCATTTTGGGAATATGACATATACCCGTGGAATTAAGAATCTAAGCGTCTATTTACCTTAATTTAAGAGAAAATATTGAATAATTTACATTTTTTAACAATTGTAGATAAAACTTACATAAAACACATCATCCTTAGCCTTAACGGATCAGTTACACATGACTACTTTAAAACTGTCCGTTTCTACACTTAAATAGCTATATTTCAAAACATGTGCAAGCAACTCACTCAATTGGGAAATTTGAACTGGGTTCTGAAAAAAAAAAAACAATATTATATATTAACTATATTATGGGAATATTGTCACATAATGGATGTAAAATCAGCCAAAAAAAGGCCTGCTTATTTAGGAGCCATATTTTTTTTATAATGATAGATTTATATTGTCGCCATCGTACCATCGCACTGTCGCCATCGTATTGTCGCACTGTCGTCATAGTATTATCGCATTGTCGCCATCGTACTATCGCGTTGTCGCATGGTCGTCATCGTACTATCGCACTGTCGCCATCGTATTGTCGCACTGTCGTCATCGTTGTCGCACTGTCGCTCTTTGGATTTTAATGTGTTACCACGATGGCCCTAACGGTATTCCGTAGGATAGGCACCGTGTAGCTTCGCGCGGAACAATATTAAACTCGACTTTAGGCTACTGAAGGTTTTATTATGACACCCTTTGAAGTGAATACTATTTTACCTCTTAGTCATGTAATGCACAATGAAGTGTATTATTATTCAGTACAATACATTCTACATGGACTTAGCTATGTATTACTCATTTACCAGTAAACACACATTTGATATTAAAATATACATGTCCGATATACCGGTTCTTGTCATGAAACAGTGCAAATCATTGTTTTTTGTAATATTTAAATGTGCTTGTTTCAGTTAAAAGTAACGCCAACCTGCAATCCATTAAGACTGTTTATCCAATTGAATGGTGTAATTAAAGAGCTTTTAGCTTAAATTCACTGTTAATTTCATAAAGTAATCGAGTCAAAATGAAATGTTGGAAAAAAAGAACTACAACAAACACATGAAACATGACAAAGATGCGTGTTCTTTTCAATAAGTAAATTGCATATGGTCCTGACATCACCGTTCAACTTAGTCGTTTTTTATCAATATTGTCAACAATATTATGCACATAAAGTTTAAATATGTACATATGCGTTTTGAATACATTTGATTACTGGAATACAAACATTTACTAGCCCTCTCATTTCATTCCATTTTATTTGTTATTTTAATCTTTTGCTATACCTACCTACACGGGCTACACGTGCATACTGGACACCATGTTTTAATTATGTACACAGACATGCATGTAGGTGAGAAAAGAGAGAAGTGATGTAATCAGCTTGCCAGAATACTGTCATAAACTGCATACGCGCAAAATCTTCTCCTGTACAGAATGAAAATGTCCGCAAACCATAGAAGCAATAACTGTACCAGTCGCTCAAGTATCAATGAACAATAAAGCTATTTAATGCTTCAGTGACTGCTTTGAAGTCATTGGAACAAGTTTTGTCATACATGTACATTAACTGTACAGTTCAGTAGATGGCCAATTTTGAATTACATCATCAGATTTTGTTCCCTTTAAAGTCTACCACGATACCGCGGTTTCAATTTAAGGCCAAGGAAAAATGTTTAAGTTTTCATGAACCTTTTGCTTTTAATTGATTTTTTTTTAATTCATGCTACTGGTTAAGCGTCGAATTGTCTGGCGCTCGGTAAGTCTGCGGATTCATGAAACGTTCAATGCATTGCATGTGGGATAATAAGAAAATAAGAATCTTGCGACGACCGAAAACGAGGGATTATTGACGCCGTATTAGTTATTTAAGTTTATTTCATTAACTCAATATCCTATTTAATAATTCAATATTTTTTAAATAAAAGTTCAATATCGACTCAATTGTTACTTCAACCGGAAATAAACATTAGGGGAGAATGGCCACATACGTCCATGACCAAGTCATGTCGTTGGTGTAGCCAAGAGTTTCTGCATACTACCATACTTGGCAAGAGTTTTGATAATTCTTGTGAATCAGTAACGGTTTTTAGACAGGGGAAACGTATTCCAGAATGATACCAATTAAACATATTTCGCAGTCAATGTATTTTTTTACGAAAAAAGACAAAAGTATCAAATAAAATAAACGTGTAACGTAACTTGTTTTATAAAAAGCTGTACGATGGCATGCATGGAATACTGGATATTTTGCTGAATAGTATCACGATGTTCTTACCTTATCCCCCCCCTTCAACTAACTGTATCGTCTTTTAAAAGTTCTAGTATCATGACCATATCATGAGATCCCTTTGAAATAGTTATTGACATTCAACGACATAAATACATGTACTATTATAAATTGTGCATTATGATACATTTGCAATACCAAAAAAAAACTAATCAAAAGGATATAACAAATGGAATTTCACAATCTAGTTTTTCTCTGTTTATCATTTAGCGAACAAATATAATTTATAAGCTATTATTTAAAGTGTAAAACAGTTTTGTTTTGTTTTGTTTGAACACGTCGTCTAAAGCCTCCTTTGCGTTCTTCCTCTGGCGGTGCTGGTACGAAGTTGTTGCTGGTGGACTTGCAATCAATGTGTGGCAGGCATGTTACTGGCTGGCGCGCGGCTGAGCACTTTTCTGCAGCTATCGGGGTTCGCGGTTTTCCAGTTAACTGTAAATCAATTTTTGGAAGGGTTGCGCAGTTGCTTATGCCTTTGCGACCGTTGTTCGTCAAAGCTGATGCAGATTTGGTTGGCGATGCAGATTTGATCGGCGGAAACTTGTTTTTGTCGAGGTTCGTCTTTCCATTGCACGTGGCTACTCTATCGTTGCACATGACGTTTGTCTTCCACTTGTTTCTTTGTGCGTAGAGTGTACAGCTACTTTTATCACCCAGTTTATTGTTAGTTTTCGCTTCAATTTTAAGCATGTCATTGTCGTTGTTCGGATGATCACGTTTGTGTGTTGTCGATTCCGATCTGACCAGGCTGGCGCGTGAAGAGTGTTGTTTCAATGATATGTCTTTACATTTATCTGTGTCGCTTGACTGTGCCAATATGGTATTTTTTACTATTAATGTTGACATGCCTTTGTTGAGTTCTTGCTTCTCCAGATCGCAAACTTTCTTTTCATTTGTTTTAGATACGTTGTCTTGAACATTGTTGCATTTAATGTATGGTTTGTTGTGTTCTGTGATTTCAGTCAAAATCCGACGGATTTCGTCAGTTGATGGGATGCTGTCTTGTTGTTGTTTCAGGGCATTTACGCTGGACATGCTTTTTTCTCTCTCAAAGTCTTCATCATCACTCACTATGTTTTTAAAACCTTCGTCGTCTTCAACGTCAGAAGATGCATATATATCAGTTTGGAATTTCGAAAACATGTTCAGTCTTTTAAACCGTAGGTCTGATACACTGGGATATAGTTTCTTGTTTATGTTTTCAATTAGTCCAATACTTCTGACTTTAGCACACTTTTCCTTCACTTCTCTCTTATAGCACTCAATCTGTGACTTGAAATCATTATTTTTATGCTGTAGTTCGTCTGAAAACTTATTCATTTTCTCGATATCAAGTTTGGCAGTTTTACCACCAATCTCACATAGCTCTTTCAATTCTGTAATCCGCGCGTGCAGCTCGGTAATTTGTTCTTTCATGAAATTAGCTTCTTCAAAGACCATTTGGGTGCCGATCTCTTTGGTGGTATTGTCGACATGCAGCCGCTTGGTTTCGCTGCTGTGGTTGGAGTGTCGTCGCCGAATGTGCATCAACTCGTTGTTCGATTGAGTTTGTTGGTCACGGAGACTGTCATAGTCGCCATATAGCGCGTCAGTCAATCTAAAGAACATTTTACGTCAAGTTTCTGTCAAAGTACGATACAATATAAACGTATATACAAGTCAACACGATAACTATTTATATTGCCTCAATATTACATGTGCGGTGACTGTAAAAAACATACGTATTATCATGCGATTAGAAATAGAAGACAAGTAAGTGTGCCGATATTCTCTTAATACCACTCACCATGGTACAGACAAAATGTATGACCATTAAACATTGTTTGTTTTAAAGCAACAGAGAGTTTTATTGCAACACGCAGTCATTAAAATATAGAAAGAAATGGCACGACTTCTGAGGAAGTATATGTAATCTAAAGTCTGTTATCCTGTGCATATCTATAATTTAATTAAAACAATATATGAAAAGGGTAATGTACAACGTTTGACGAATATTTCATTGATATCGAACAATCATTGTTATCGATCACTTAGTCCAAAATGTTAGTTATTTCGAAAGATTTTGAAAGAAGTTAATATTTACCGGTCGTATTCGGTCAATTCGTCATTGATACTCTGCAAGATTGTCACGTTCTCTTCTTCTTTCTTTATCAGCGCTAAGTACTCCTCCAGCACTGAGGATTTACACTGACTGCTGGGAAGTCCTGCAACATTACAAAAACGCATTCAAAATTGTGTCTATCTGTTTGGTAATTGGCTCTTTGTCATAAATAAAGGACCGCATATTATAATAAGGTTTTTCTCCTGCCGATGCCGCTGCAGTTTTATTTTTTATACCGGGTATATCGGTATAGAAATAATTATCTATATGTTGACCGTGTTGTCGATCTCTGGAACAAATTTGTATTCCAATAAAAATAAATAACCGTTTTGATTAAAAAAAAGCTTTTGATATTGCGGGTTAATTTTTATCCTTCCGCGCCTGAATCAAGGCATTCTGTAAGGGCTCCTCTATATAATAATTGTATGTAATTTATCGATTAATGTACCATTTTCACGTGTAGGTGAAACTGCAGTAGATTGTGTTATATTTTCTTACATGTTTTTTTTTCAACTGTAACAAATGTGCAAATAGTGTCAATAAAATAACATAACTTACAATGAATCCGTTATCATGAGTCGCGCCCGCACAATAACAAACTTTACACGTAATATATTTCACTTATAAAACCATTAATTTCATATACATGTTTAAAGAATAGTTTCAAAAAATACTGTTTCAATTTTTTGAAGAAAATCCAGTTTCAACAATAAAACAATAACGGAGTAATAATTTCTGCATACACACGTATTTCTCTTGTCCAGACCATAAACTGACGTTGTCACTTCGCAACGGCAGTGTAGTTTTATGACGACACGGACATACTCACATGACATGAACAAATATTATCGTTTGATTTGTTAAAAGAAACTACACAAAAATGCACATTTCAGATAACGCATTTGCTTATTTTCGAAAATTGCTATTGCGGTAACTGGCTGAGTTTTATTAAAAGTAATAAGAATCGTATAGTAATTTGTAACCAAATGATTAAAAAAAAGCTATTGATATTGCGGGTTAATTTTTATCCTTCCGCGCCTGAATCAAGGCATACTGTAAGGGCTCCTCTATATAATAATTGTATGTAATTAATCGATTAACGTACCATTTTCACGTGTAGGTGACACTGCAGTAGATTGTATTATATTTTCTTCCATGTTTTTTCAACTGTAACAAATGTGCAAATAGTGTCAATAAAATAACATAACTTTCAATGAATCCGTTATCATGAGTCGCGCCCGCACAATAACAAACTTTACATGTAATATATTTCATTTATAAAACCATTAATTTCATATACATGTTTAAAGAATAGTTTCAAAAAATACTGTTTCAATTTTTTGCAGAAAATCCAGTTTTAACAATAAAACAATAACGGAGTAATACTTTCTGCAGGCACACGTATTTCTCTTGTCCAGACCATAAACTGACGTTGTCACTTCGCAACGGCAGGGTAGTTTTATGACGACACGGACGTACTCACGTGACATGAACAAATATTATCGTTTGACTTATAAAAAGAGACTACACAAAAATGCACATTTCAGATAACGCATTTGCTTATTTTCGAAAATGGCTATTGCGGTAACTGGCTGAGTTTCATTAAAAATAATAAGAATCGTATAGTAATTTGTAACCAAACTAATCGACTTTTTGTAAAGCAAGCGCTAAAATTGTGACGATTTGATTGGATCCGGCTAGGTAGCAGTTTTAAAAGCGGAACTGTGATACTTTTCGATGTTGTGAAGATTTATACTAATTATCAGATACCTTCCAAATGAAATTTATAGAATTTCAGAGGATATTGGTAATTATCGTTTTATATTTTAACTATTTGGTCTACGGTCGCGTGCCTTTAGATTGAAAAATACGAAATGTAATACATTTTCGCGATCTGGCCTGTTGTTTATTCTAAGTTAAAGTTTTGATCCCATTTCATAAATAATCATAACAGTGCTTAAATTAAGGACGCTTTCATTTGTTTGAACTAGAGTTTAAGATTATTTTAATCCTTATAGTGGTTCGGTTACATGTTTTTTTTACTTCTCTCAGACCCATTCCTAGTCTTATTTATAAGACGTTGCCAAGAATTTAGAGATACTTTTTATACGGGCTAAATTTTTGGAACGTCTTATCGGCAAACGATTCAATTTGTGGTGGATATCAGAAAGTTTTAATTTTCATCAATATGCTTAAAATTGCAAAATAACATTACCAACTCATACAGTTTTAGTTCAGAAATCCATTTTTACCTCAAATATCTTGGAATTGAAGTTAAAAGGCATAATTTGTTTCAGTTAAACTTCTGCTTAAATCGCAATACAATCACTGACCTCTCGCCATGTTATGAAATATTTAAATATCAACCAATCAGAAGAAGGCATTACGGTGTAATAGGCTGCGTTATCGATTAAAATCTACCTGCGGTATANGTAACTGGCTGAGTTTCATTAAAAATAATAAGAATCGTATAGTAATTTGTAACCAAACTAATCGACTTTTTGTAAAGCAAGCGCTAAAATTGTGACGATTTGATTGGATCCGGCTAGGTAGCAGTTTTAAAAGCGGAACTGTGATACTTTTCGATGTTGTGAAGATTTATACTAATTATCAGATACCTTCCAAATGAAATTTATAGAATTTCAGAGGATATTGGTAATTATCGTTTTATATTTTAACTATTTGGTCTACGGTCGCGTGCCTTTAGATTGAAAAATACGAAATGCAATACATTTTCGCGATCTGGCCTGTTGTTTATTCTAAGTTAAAGTTTTGATCCCATTTCATAAATAATCATAACAGGGCTTAAATTAAGGACGCTTTCATTTGTTTGAACTAGAGTTTAAGATTATTTTAAACCTTATAGTGGTTCGGTTACATGTTTTTTTTTACTTCTCTCAGACCCATTCCCAACGGAAAGGCCTAGTCCATATAAACTAGTTGCAATAATGTAACTCTGGACTCCGTTTACACTACGTTTCGAGTTACAAGTCGAGAGGATAGAAGCAANCCACATTTTGAATCGTTCGCCCGCTGTACGCTCCAAATATTACCCATTTAAAACGTAGCTTAATATTTGAGAGCGTCAACAAGTTGGACTAACCCATTCCCAATGGAAAGGCCTAGTCCATATAAACGGACTCCCAGAGCCTTTGATAATTTTTGCTGTGGCGGTTCTGGGAGTCAATATTCAGCCCTTCATAAATACAAGTGCAGTTCAGCGCAGCTAATTCGTGCGCTTCCCTCAACAGACGTCGTTCGAGACAAATTGAGGAAAATAATGAATAAACTTCAAAAACAATTAAACATGTTAAATTTACCTGAATGGCAACCTATGGACATTATCCTTTGCATGCACCCTTAAAAACACGATAATGTTTCAACACACTATTCTCGATGACATATTTATTTTGAAATTTGAAACAGTGTATTCTATTTGACATCGTTACCACCTTAGGCTGCATCACATCTCTATCTATATATTCTGTCTAACTCCCCTTGCGGGTATTATTGGCCCTTGCGAGTATTATTGACGTGCAAAATATTGCTGTACTGTGACCTAACCAAAAGCGACACTTTAAGTCTGCAACAATTTAACAGTTTCCAATATGGCGCAGAGAGCTTACCAAAGAAAAACGAAGTAAATAGAAAGCAATTATTTCTTGCTTGAATGGTACCATTTTCATGAGTTTGTGGTTTAGACAGGTAAAAGTCAGTGTTTTTTTTCCTTCTTTGGACAGGTAAACGGAACCATTCCCAATAACCTACGGACCCGTTCCCAAAATTAACCGGACCCGTCTCATTTTCAGAAGAAATACAAAAAATCCCAATTAAAATAGATTAAGCAATCCCCGAAAACGCCCTATTTTTTAAGTAAATCCATTAACAAACAATACCTGTAAAGCAACCTCCCATTTAAATTCTAGCAAACACAATTTATTTCCTCAAACCCGATACAAATAAATACGAATAATCCAATGAAGTCAAATCTCCGATAGTTTTCACACATTGCTTCCTGTATGGAGCTAATGTTTTAATGCTGTATCTGACAGTACTGCGTGTTGCCGGCAGGGTTTTTTATCTGAGTTTGGGGAAAGGGCCTGGCCTTTTTTGAGGGGAAAAAAATAGTGCGAAAAGCCGGAATTTTGGGGGGAAAATCACGCGAAACGCCGGATTTTGGGGAAAATAAGGAAAGTCTTAAATAATCACTTTAACATATTTTACTGTTTTTAAAACAAATTCAAGGCAACAGATAATTTAATTATGCAATATTTTGTATTTTCTACACTGGATCAGGTTAACTTATGTATTTAAAGGTTAAAAAAAAAATAAAAAAAAAAAATTTTTTTT
>VMBQ01001127.1:68132-93292 GCA_007657795.1 Dreissena rostriformis | reverse complement strand
TGGGCGTGAGGCGGCCAGTGCCTTCCTGCACAGGGGTTTTTTTCCTTCTGAAAGACCCGCCGAATTTCGGCCCTTTCCCCTAGATATTTTTTTCCCCTCTGACAGAAATTTTTCCCCCAAAAATGATTTTCCCCTAAAAATAATTTTTTTTTTAACCTTTAAATACATAAGTTAACCTGATCCAGTGTAGAAAATACAAAATATTGCATAATTAAATTATCTGTTGCCTTGAATTTGTTTTAAAAACAGTAAAATATGTTAAAGTGATTATTTAAGACTTTCCTTATTTTCCCCAAAATCCGGCGTTTCGCGTGATTTTCCCCCTAAAAAAAGGCCAGGCCCTTTCCCCAAAATCAGATAAAAAAAAACCTGGGGTCTGAGATGATTGTTTTTTATAGTAATAGTTCTTCTTGAATACTTTGAGTTTTAATGAGTACATACATACAGCTCAAAGTTCTTCTTGGTAAATTTAGAGGCAAAAATCTTTTCAAGAATAAAATCCAGTCCCACTATGCTCTTGTGTTTCATTTATTAAATTAATCAATGATGGTTACTGATATAGACATTATCCCTCAGAACATAAAGCAGAAACCTAGAAAGATTTTCATATTCATTAAAGCAAACTGGGATGACATCATCAACCAGGATATGCAACATCTCTCAGCAAGAGTAGTTGATGAAGCTAAAAGCCAAGACTCAACCATTCCCACTCTGGGACACATTTAAATCTGGCATCGCACAATCTATCAACAAGCACATACATGTACCATCAAAGATAAGCAAAAGGCCTTTACCAAGGCTGAACAAGAACTTGAAAAGGATGCTCAGACGAAAATCAAGGCTCTTTAATCACGCTAAGAAAAGCAATCAATGGAACTCCTTTTGGTCTTTCCAGAGAAAATGTTAAAAATCATTTTAGAAAGCTTAAATAAACCGCATCAATAACACAATACAAAGAGGCCTGGGTGAAAAAAACACTAAGTCCTTATGGAGATATGTGAAATCTTAGACAATATGGCACTGGTGTGGTCCCACTGAAAAGGATGGGTGGACTTGTGAGTGACAGTAAGGTCAAAGTGCAGACTTTTCTGGTTGATCCGATCAAATCCGCTTCACAAAGGACACAGGAAACGCACGTCTTCTGTGTACCACAAAGACATGTTGTACACCATTACCTCCACTCAACTTCACTTCACCGGACGTTGAGAAACTCTGCCGTAACATCAACACTCCTTAAGCTCAAGGACCAGACAACACATGATACCAAACCTGGTACTGAAGACCTGTGCCAGTCAGTTAGCACCTGCTCTGTCGATGAACTTCCAAAAATCGATAGACACAGGAAAACTTCCACATGATTGGAAAGACCCCTTTGTCTCAACCGTTTTCAAAAAAGGCAACGTTCATCTAGCTGAAAATTACAGACCCGTTTCCTTTACCTGCATAACATGCTAGCTTCTAAAGCACATTATATGTAGACACCTCATCAACCATCTGGAGAATAACAGCATCCTCACTAACTTAAATCATGGCTTTCGTATCGGATACTTCTGCGAAACAAAACTGCCGACCACTGTTCACGATCTCCTAACAAATGGCGACTCTAGTACACAGATATACATTACTATCCTGGACTTAAGTAAGGCTTTCAATACTGTTCCTCATAAAAATCTACTAAACAAACAAGAGCAGTATGGCGTTACTGGTAACATAAACCACTGTCTTGAGAACTTCCTCACAGACAGGAGCATGAAAGTTGTTGTGGAGGGAGAGGAATCCAACCTGGCTACAGTTTACTCCGGTGTACCCAACCCAATGGCACAGTCGTCAATATTGTCCAGATTTCTGATTTTTGTTGTATGTCCCCTTCTTCGAAGAAGAGGGGGTATATTGTTTTTGGCCTGTCTGTCCCAAAACTTTAACCTTGGTCATAACTTTTGTCATGTTGAAGAAAGCAACTTGATATTTGGTGTGCATGTGTATCTCAATCATGGACTGCACATTTTGAGTGGTGAAAGGTCAAGGTTAAAGGTCAAGGTCATCCTTCAAGGTCAAAGGTCAAATATACAGGTCAAAATCTCTCAAAAGGGGGCATAGTGTTTCTCAAACACATCACTTGTTTTAAATTGAATTTGTGGTTACATGTATATGGGATTATCAAATATATACTGGAAAAGTGGTATTCATCCTGTTATCGCTTTGGTTGACTTTATATGCATGTTTGGGCAAATGACATGATGGCAACACACCGTGGCAATCTATGAGCATCGAACTTATTTATTTTTAAAACGGTCCAATTATTTAATGATTTATCAATAAACAAATAGTTCTTTGGTTATAACGCCCGTTTGTGGCTTGGACCCTGTCAGCCTCCTTATATTTGAGTTACATTGTATGTTCATTATTTTATGACCACAGACACAAATTAAAACTGGACATTCAAGTTAGGACTAGTGTAATATGGGTTTTTAATAATAAAACAGAGAATGATATTTTTTATATTAATTCTTTCTTTAATTGCATTTTTTGCTGAACATTTAAAGATGCATGCAATTATTAATGGGACTCTGTTTGGGAATCCTACTTTTTGCAAGTAAGGAGTCCCAGGACTACTGTTTTAAAATCATAGTGAGACCCCTGACCATGTTTGTGTTTTTCCATTTTTGAACAATAATTTTGTTAAATCTTTTTAATTTGCGAGTAGACTTGACTCCAATTTGCAACCACTTGTTTCCGTGATATACATTCAACTGTGTAGATTTCTCATAAAAAGTTGTTCTTTTTATCTTAAACATAGTGTCCATTAATGTTAATGGACTTCCGCATTTTATTAATTCCCATAACTATATGATTTCTGTCGTTAGTTTGATAGTTATTATTCACTTCCACGGATAAACTTATTCTTATCTCCACTCTCCGCCATATTGGAATTATGATGTTTGAGTCAGGTTTGCATTTCAACGTTAAAACATTTATGTCCAAATGCATTTGCGAAGTTAAGTCAGATGTTGTAAGGCTACAACACGAGATGCTCCATTAGCACTCAGTGTTATTGTTAATCTTAACTAATTAGTTGTTAATTTACACGCTTGTTTTGTTTTTACACACCAGCCATTTTCTTTTTCTCCATAACCAGTTCTGGTCGGTTCTGTTCTATTTAACAGCAATTACCATAGATTGGTATTGCACTGACCTGACAGTATATAATTATGTTTAACGTAAAACAATTTAACATTACAATTATATGTACAAAATGGTATTTGATAATTTCCCCCTTGTTTCTGAAAAATCCCCCCTATTTTTCAAAGTGAATTTCCCTCTACTTTTGGATTTCTAGAATAGAATGGCCCTGATGACCTTTCATATATATATGAGATTTGATATTTTCTTTATTTATATTAACTGCCAAAAAACTGCCTTTTCAGTAAACGATGAGCTACATAGAGTTGAAAGGTCTGTACCACCTGCGGGAAACCATCGGATCAGGTAAACAAGTCTAAGGCATTGGATTATCCGTTAAATAACATAAAATAACAAATTGAGTTGAATTGGACTGGCCTTTTTGTTATTGTCCACTTGTAACTTGGTCAGAACATTTGTTCTAATGATATTGATATCTGAGTTTGAAAATGGTTCTCATGCGTTGAAAAACATGGATTCCAAGGGGTGGTTCAGTTTTCTTTTGATGGCTATTGTGACACCTTGTGAACTTTCTAGAGCCGCAATTTTGTGTGTAGGTAGGTTACATGCTGATCAAGCAAGGCATTGCATTTTGGGCAAGTGGGTTCAAGGTTGCTATTACTAAAAACAGAACAAGAGATTCTGCTCAATAACTTACGTTTGGATGGAGGTATTATTTAGTGTGTAGGTACAGTACACACTCCACGCGTTTTCCCCAAAAAACGCGCTCCCTCCGCGTTTTTTTTTCTGCTAGCGAGTGTTCACGCGGCGTTGGAAAGCGAGGTGAACTCGATTAAACGTTCGCTAATTCCCGCGGCGTTACTTTAGCCTAGTCGGTAAATGCAGACGATTTCCGTTCTTATCAGTGACCGCCGCGCAACACCGCGTTAGCAGTGTGCTACTGGGCATACCAAAAAATAAAATAAAAAAATAAAATCCAGTAATTATCCAACAAGACACCGTTATTTAAGATGAATGTGTTTCGAATTTCGTAAACACGCGGACGCCATTATTAGTAACTGTACAAAAAGTTGGGAAATCGGCCTTTGTCGGAAAATCCGAGATAGATTTATTTGTCGTGTCAAAGCTTAGACCCAGTAATTACGGCCATTCAGGACTCAACTTTCGTAAAACACGTGTTCAATTAACTGTTAAACTCCACCCTTTGTTCCCTGTAAAAGATTCGAAAGGCGGAGCTAAGCACGTGCAGTTACATATTTCGACGGTTGCTATTGAGTTATAAACACCCGATTGGTTTAGCGTGTTGATTGCCAAACAAAGGAAGCCAATTTTGTCGGCGAGAACAGTGTGTTTTTCATGCCTTCAGACAGGAAGCGGTTTTTCTTTGATGACGTCAAACTGTCAATTCACACATATTGCGAATTTTTGCGAGACTTTTAATAGGGTCCTCGGTCATTTGTCTACATGTTCAGTATAGAAAAAACACCCGCTTACATGAAAACTTTGGATTAAATTATCAAAATAAAAACAATGTTGCAAACTGTGATTATATTAATTGGTAAGTATCAGTTAAAAGACGACGTTTTGTTTGTCGTAAATCAACGAGTTTTCTATACAACAACAACTACTTCTACAACCACGTCGGGATCGATCTATCTTGGTTGTTTTTTTTTAATTGTATATATTATACTACATGTATGTACTTGTAATAAATGTAATTTTATTTGAAAATCAGGAAGTCAAACAAAGTTAAATTGATCGTTATCTCGTTAAACGCGGAGTTTCCCCCGCGTTGCCAATGCCGAGGGCCGCCGCGTCGGCTTATCAATTTTGCCGATCGTTAACCGCCGCGTCCAAAATCATGCAAACGCCGCGTATCGCGGGATTTTCTGAATCTCCCTCCAGGTCACTGCCCGCGGAGTAGCGAGGAAAATTGGGGAAAACGCGTGGAGTTTACTGTAGCGTACATGCAGACCTATGTTGGGATTGTTTGTTGCAAGCCGGTCACTGTTACTAAAACTCGAAAAATGGTGTACACAATGAGTCTGGATGGAGGTGTTGTGCTATTCTTTTCTGTATACATAACATTGTTTGGTAGCTTACATGTATACCAGGCAGTTTTTTTTTCCTTCATTAAAACCCGCTAAATATCGGCCCTTTCCCCTAGAGTTTTTTTTTCCCCTATGACAGAAATATTCAATAAAACAATGAGATCTAAAAACTTTTTTTGTTAACCTTTAATTATATAAGTTAACCTGATCAAGTGTGGAAAAATATTGCATAATTTAATCATCTGTTGCCTTAAATTTGTTTTAAACCAGTAAAATATGTTAAATTGATTATTAAATGCTTACTTATTTTCCACCTAAATCAGGCGTTTTGCGCAATATTTTTTTCCTCAAAAAAGGCAAGGCCCTTTCCCCAAAATCAGATTTAAAAAAACAACTTCCAGTGTTTTTTTTTAAATCTAATTTCTTGGCATATCATTCTTGTTTTAATTTATACATTTTCATTGTACTTTATATAGGCTATGTAACTAATACTGATGTTCAATTTTAAATATGTCCTCGTGGTCACTATATTAAGTGAATGACAGAAAACTCACATACTGGTAATACTATCAATGCTGTAGAATAGTCAAGCGCGCTGTCTTGGGACAGCCTTTGTTTGTTTCACTTTTATATAATAAAATTTTTAAATGTTTTGTGTATTTTTAGGTGGTTTTGCCAAGGTGAAATTAGCTTACCATGCATTGACAGGAGAGAAAGTTGCTATCAAAATCATGGACAAACGCTCTCTCGGAGTGAGTTTAAAGGGTTGTTGAATTTTGTTTACAGCTGGATTACAATTTACTGTTTACTGTTTGGTAAATGGAAGTGTCACATGAAGGTCCTTGAGGCTTGGTGACTTCTTGAGTGCTTGAATAGTTTCCAAGTATGTGTATTCATTATTTGAATGGGGTATGTCAGTTCCACATTTCAATTTGCTGGTTTTGCGATAGTGTCGGTCTGAATGAGTACACCTTAACATATCGTGTTTGTGATTGTCTCTGTTTAAGAGCAGTAGCAGGTTTCTAATCAATTGCCAACCCTTTATGTTAGGAGGACCTTCCGAGAGTGAAGACTGAGATAGCAGCCATGAAGGCACTGTGCCATCAGCACATATGCAAGCTCTACCAGGTCATAGAGACCACAGACAGATTCTACATGATCCTTGAGGTGAGCACAGTCAGGCAATATAGCGGGGCAGCTTTTGTCTTATTTTCATGCCCCCGGTAGGGTGGCATATAGCAGTTGAACTGTCTGTCTGTCCGTCCGTCCGTCCGAAAACTTTAACATTGGTCATAACTTTTGCAATATTGAAGATAGCAGCTTGATATTTGGCATGCATGTGTATCTCATTGAGCTGCACATTTTGAGTGGTGAAAAGGTCAAGGTCATGCTTCAAGGTCAAAGGTAGAAAAAAAATCAAAGTGGCGCAGTAGGGGGCATTGTGTTTCTGACAAACACATCTCTTGTTATGACCTGGAATGTTCTTTAAGGTGAATTATATTTGCCCACAACAGCTGCGTTGTATATCAACAATCACTGTATGTTTCTGTGATGTGTTTTGATTTGTATTTATCATACTAAATTTCTTTTTAGAATGATACAGTAAGAGCTTTAATAATTAACAATGTTTTTACAGAAAAAAGTTTTGTCTCAAATTGTTATAAAGTAAAAGTTGGAAGCATAAAACATGAACAATGTATATGAAAGCCTTAAACTTGTATATGAAAGCCTTAAACTTGCTCATAAAACATGTATATGAAAGCCTTAAACTTGCTCCGTGTATTTTGCTAGTACTGCCCCGAAGGCGAGCTGTTTGACTACATCGTGGCCAAGGACAAGCTGGCCGAGGAGGAGGCACGAATATTCTTCCGCCAGATCGTGGCAGCTGTCGGCTACATACACAACCAGGGGTACGCCCACCGCGACCTCAAACCGGAGAATCTGCTGCTGGACGAGGAACAGAATCTCAAACTCATCGACTTTGGGCTCTGTGCTAAACCTAAGGCATGCTCTTGTCATTCTTTCTTAAACTGAACTAGTAAAATTACGCATTTAAACAATTGAAGCATATTTACTTAATGAATTCATCTTAAAGCCTCTGACCTTGAAATGAAACACATGTTAATCAATACATATAGATGCAATTTGAAAGTGTGCAAAATTATCATTAAATCTATAGCCTAGTTAGCAAGTAATTTATTATTTTTCAAACTGTACCGCTTTTAAAACCGAAAGTAGGACATATACGTCCATTTCGACAAACGCGATTATTTTTTAGTTTTAAAGCGAAAAAAAACACGGATTTCTACCTTGTTACCACCAGATATATTCTAATTGGCATAGATAAAATATGTTTCTTATTTTTACTAAAATTTACTATGCCAAATAAGTTGTGTGGCTTTAAACAATATTAAATTGTGCAAAATAATGAATTTAATCGAGTCATATTCTCAAAAAAATAAAATGTGTTTTACTTTTATTATGAGGTAAAAAAAATCCAATATACAGCAATGACAAGTGAGGTGTAACATCACAATTGGGATAAAAGGGCATAATTTTGATAGTTCGAAAGGTTTAAGAAACATTTGGCATACACTAAGGAACAGCTATGTTGTTTTGCTCACTATGCTGCATTCCAGGGAGGAATGGAGAACCATCTGTACACATGTTGTGGCAGCCCAGCCTATGCAGCCCCAGAGTTGATCTCGGGCAAGGAGTACCTGGGGGCAGAGGTGAGTAGGTAACCATGGAAATAATGGTTGATCATGCTGTGATATGAGTGCACAGTTCATATACATCTGGATATGTTCATCAATTTCCCCAAACTCCTGTTTTAAAGTAAATTTTGACAAAACTCATTTTATTGGATTGATTCTTTAAAATATGGCACACCCTCGATAAAAACTAAATTGGTTTGTGGGAACAATAGTTTTAAACTACTTGGTATGCAGTTTCATATTGACTTGGAAAACATAGTTTATTGATAAAATACAAAGTATTTAAAAATATTGTCAATTATGAAATAGAAGAACGCTTACAGCAATTTGCAGAATAACAGTTGTCAAATTCTTTTTTTACGGGTTTTAACAAACCTATTTGCCACATCACCATCACCAAATACACAAATATTTTTGAAAGATGATGATAATGGTGGTTTCAGAATGGTTGATGCGCGCATGTTATATTTAAAAAAAACAACTGGTAACATTGACTAGTTACAGGCTATAGTAGCAAATGTTATGGATTTTTCTTTATAAATATACTTGAACTAGAAGAATTATTTAACTTAGGTAAGTATTATATTGATCATGCGCAACAAAGAAATGTTATCCAGAGATTTTAAAATGATTTTAAAAGTCTGCAAAACTACATTTTTTGCCTTCATAGCCAATGTGGCTATGAAGCTTTGAAAATGTCATAGCCAGGGGAAATTTTTCATAGCCAGAAAAAAAAATGAATTAATTTACAGTGACATTATCATGAAAGGACATGGACAGAACTAGACGTCGGAGCTTTCAGTTTAAACATTGTTGACCTTAGCCAACAAACTCTGCATGGAGATTGGACCTAAGCAGATTAAGCAGAACACTAAAAGTGTATTTCTCGGCAGCAAGTATTTACCAGTAAAAATACAACAAGTATCGATCCTAATCATATGAATGCTAAACACTGTTACGGTTATTTAGTAATTTCAAAGCTAACAATAACACAAATTCAACCGTTTTACTTAATTTATAAAACCCTCGCACTATTATTTCATTTTTCGGCCTAGAATGCAAGTTCAGTTTACCAAAAGTATTACGACATTTGAAATACGCTAGCCAGACTTTACATTCTATAACATCTAAGGGAGATCACTAATGATATAAAACTAATGGAAGTAACCAAGCGGTGTCATTGTAAGAATTTACACCTGAAATGCGTTAATAGATTATTTATTGGGTTTTTTTCTCTGATTTTTTTTCAACGAAATTCAGGCACTCTATATTCAATTTTTCAATCGCCAGAGCCATGATTTCATCGCATTGGCGATCAGGCGATGGGTTAATTTTGCAGACTGTTTTAAGATTTTATATAGCTTTTACCAATAGACAATATCATCAAATTCCAGAAACTATTCTTTAATCACGTATTTTATCTGACAAACTGTTTTAATTATGATCAAACTTGGTATAACAAAAGAATAAGATTTGTTAACGACATGAATTACAATGAAACATCTTAACATATATGCTACTATTTTATTTTGTATGATCCTAATTATTATAACATTGGCATGCACTATTGTCCCATGATATGCTTGTTTCTATTGAATGTTTACTGCATTGATGCTTGTGGTGGAAATGTATTATTCATTTTGTGGAATAAAGTGTTTCTAACATAATTATTTTTATGCCCCCTTTAAAAAAAAGGGGGGGGGGTATATTGTTTTTGGCCTGTCTGTCCGTCATTGTGTGTGTCTTTCTTTCTGTCTGTCTGTCTTAAAACTTTAACCTAGGTTAAAGTTTTGTCATAACTTTTGCAATATTGATCATAGATACTTGATATTTGGCATGCATGTGTATCTCATGGAGCTGCACATTTTGAGTGGTGAAAGGTCAAGATCATCCTTCAAGGTCAAAGGTAAAAAAAAATTCAAAGAGGCGCAATAGGGGGCATTGTGTTTCTGACAAACACATCTCTTGTTTTATCCAGATTTAACCATGCAACAATTTGAAGCGTAAATTCTCAAATTCTGTCAATTCTGGGTTGTACTTTCATTGATCAAAATTGATGTAAATGCAAAGGGATGAAACCAGTTAAGAAATATGATCATTTACTGCTGTATGCTAGTGGAGACTTATTTTTCTGCCCTTCATGAAGTTTACTGATAATGTAATACAAACTCTGTCTTTTGTTAAAAAACACCTGCACTTCAGGTATTCTGTTCCTGTACATTTTGATATTTTGAAATATGTCAAGATGATTTTGTTAATGCCTATGCAAAGCACTTATGTTAATGCTTATATGATGTTTTGGTGAGCGCAAGTACAGATTTGGTAAGGGCTAGAATGCCTTCGAAATCAAGCCTTACAGGGTACATAGCCTTTTAGAAAGCAATCGGATAATTTAAGTCGATATTGTATGTGATTTTGAAAAGATTAGAAATGGCTTGGCTTTTTGTTTGTACCCCCAGATAAGTTGGGTTTTCCAAAATCAAGCAAAGTCAGGAGTAGGGAAATTTGCCCTTGAGTCGGACTGGTTAACGCTTAATTCTATAATAACGAGCCATAAGATCAAAGCTCAGCTCAGATCGTGCAGGCTAATAGTATCATATCTGAAGAATCTTAATTTTTTTGAATGACCTTTTCGTTCCCAGCTTATTTTCATTGAAAGATAGTTGATTACGAATACATGTACCAATCAAATCTGCCCATTAGTCAAACACATTCGCTCTTAACTGGGACACATGTTTGTCATAAGCACAGATTGGCTTATCTATTCTCTAGTTTTATAACAATATAATATTTAAAATTATAATCCTGTGTTGAATGTATAAGTG
Organism: Dreissena rostriformis; assembly: GCA_007657795.1. NCBI lineage: Eukaryota > Metazoa > Mollusca > Bivalvia > Myida > Dreissenidae > Dreissena > Dreissena rostriformis. The sequence continues at coordinate 82,558 of VMBQ01001127.1, read as the reverse complement.
TATGAATTTGTCAGCATGTTGCTGAAAATAAGCTTTTAAAAAGAGGACAAATGACAGGGTCACTTATAGTGTCTATTTGAACTTTTCAAAAACGGAACCATTTATAGCATTGGGTGACACAGAAAAGTATACATAAACACGGATAAAACATTGTGTGATTCTTGTTTTTTGTGAGCTATGGGATTCTTTATAGATTGAGTGACCTCATGTTAATTGGAATGAATATGTGGTTAATTCTCATCTATATGAATCTGCCAGTACATAAACTCATGTTCGGCATAAGGGTGCATTGCGTTCGTCTCAAGGGCTAGTTGAGTAGGAACACATATTTTACTGTGAAATCTATAAAAAAACAATAGGAGGAATCACTGAAAATAGCCTTCAATTTATACATAATAAGGTAATGTTTTCAATATCAAGTCATTGGTGAAGGCTGTGAAATGCATCTGGCCAAAATGCAGATGGTATAAAGCTGATTGATAATTGAAAATTCTTAATTTACCATCTTCAGAAGTTATTAATGCTGTTACATTTGCAATTGCATTATGAGAAAATACTTGTTAACATTTTATTTAATTTGTTTAATTGATTTTGAGTACCAAGAGTAAAATGTTTGTAACAAAGTCTGATATCATGTCAAACAAAACTCATCCTTGCTAACAACAGATAAAAATGTCCGACCCAAGGGCAAAATCAACTCAAGGGCGAGTAACCCTAAGTTTATTCTTTCAAATGTCTGTGTCTGTTGTATAATTAGAATTTTCTTATATGCGTTTATGATGTTTGAATAGCTAAAAAAAATTCTGGAAGTCTGTTCTTAAAGCCTTTAAGAAAATACTGATGTGCTGCATCAAACTTTTGACCGTTTGTATTGTGAAATGTTACAGTTTTCATGTTTAGTTGTGTCTGCTTGTCTTTCAGGCTGACATATGGAGTATGGGAATTCTTCTCTATGCCTTATTGTGCGGCTACCTACCATTTGACGATGAAAATATTCCTCATTTATATAAAAAGATACAGGTATGACATGTTAGTTGTAGTAGAAAGATCTGTTGAACTTTGTCAATGTTAATTGCATGATAACACTCGGATGAAGATTACAAAAAAAACAACATAAGCAGATGATGTACGCTTGCAGCAGGTATGAATCGCCCAGTGACTTTGACAACATGGTAAGCTTCATCAGTCTAGGTTGCTAATCTTGAAGGGCACCCTTTGAGTAATTTCCTCCGACAAAATATTAATTTCCGCTCAACTGGGCGGTGTTGTTTGATTCTAGTCAGATGTTTATAAATGATTATGTTAAAACTGTTTCTAACATGTATGTGTTACCCGTGCAGACTGGCCGGTATGACTCCCCAGCGTGGCTGAGCCAGGAGTCCAAGGAGTTGATAGCCAGCATGCTCCAGGTGGACCCCAAGCGGCGCATCACCGTGGGCCAACTCATCTCTCATCCCTGGCTCCTCAAGGGCTTCGACATCAGCGTAGAGTGGCATTCCAAGTATAGGGTGAGAGCCTTATGCAATACAAGTTGTGTATACCAGTTTTATTTATAATTTTATTAAATTGGCCTTAAAATCCAGCAATGATGGATGTTTGTTGTTTAACAATTGGCTGAACATGTGGAGCAAGCTCATATGTTGTTTTTTTCTGTTAAGACAGCTTTACTGCTTTAAGGTAACTGTTCTGACTTGACTTCTATTTTGCAAGGAAGCAATTAGGAATCTGTTTCCTTAAAACTTTTTTGCTTCAAAAAGTTATTTAATGGCATAACTGTACATTGACCATCTCCTTCCCTAGTCCATCAGTTTGATGGTTACATGTTACTGTATCTAACGGTGGGTTTTCAGTGGAAGGTGGATGAGGACTGCATCACAGAGCTGGCTGTGCATTATGGGAAAACCAAACAGGATATGGAGGCAGATGTACAGGAGGTAAAACACCCTGGATTTGTTGATGCCCTTGAGTTATTTTTGGGATTCTGTTTCATTTTTTGCCATATATAGGCTGTTTCCATTACCGCTAAACAACTAATTACCCTTGTATATTAATGAAGTGCTTGGTCTAGTTCCCTCAGACCATGTGAGTTAATGAAGTGCTTGGTGTAGTTCCCTTAGACCATGATGCACATCATCAGGTGAAATTTGCATAAAAAGCTATTTATTATTTCCAAATTTGGATTGTGGGCAAGTGAAATGGTACCAAGCACTTGAAAATGCTCTACAACCACTACATGTGCCTTGATTGCCTACCCATTGAGCATGTGTGTATGTGTCTCAGTGGCAGTTTGACTACCTGACAGCGACCTACTTTCTGCTTCTGGAGAAGAAGATGAAGGGGCGGCCTGTGAGGCTGATACAACAGCAGGTGAAACAGACCCAGGACACACCCAGGGTATGTACTCACATACAGACCCAGGACACACCCAGGGTATGTACTCACATACAGACCCAGGACACACCCAGGGTATGTACACTCACACAGACCCAGGACACACCCAGGGTATGTACACTCACACAGACCCAGGACACACCCAGGGTATGTACACTCACACAGACCCAGGACACACCCAGGGTATGTACACTCACACAGACCCAGGACACACCCAGGGTATGTACACTCACACAGACCCAGGACACACCCAGGGTATGTACACTCACACAGACCCAGGACACACCCAGGGTATGTACACTCACACAGACCCAGGACACACCCAGGGTATGTACACTCACACAGACCCAGGACACACCCAGGGTATGTACACTCACACAGACCCAGGACACACCCAGGGTATGTACACTCACACAGACCCAGGACACACCCAGGGTATGTACACTCACACAGACCCAGGACACACCCAGGGTATGTACACTCACACAGACCCAGGACACACCCAGGGTATGTACACTCACACAGACCCAGGACACACCCAGGGTATGTACACTCACACAGACCCAGGACACACCCAGGGTATGTACACTCACACAGACCCAGGACACACCCAGGGTATGTACACTCACACAGACCCAGGACACACCCAGGGTATGTACACTCACACAGACCCAGGACACACCCAGGGTATGTACACTCACACAGACCCAGGACACACCCAGGGTATGTACACTCACACAGACCCAGGACACACCCAGGGTATGTACACTCACACAGACCCAGGACACACCCAGGGTATGTACACTCACACAGACCCAGGACACACCCAGGGTATGTACACTCACACAGACCCAGGACACACCCAGGGTATGTACACTCACACAGACCCAGGACACACCCAGGGTATGTACACTCACACAGACCCAGGACACACCCAGGGTATGTACACTCACACAGACCCAGGACACACCCAGGGTATGTACACTCACACAGACCCAGGACACACCCAGGGTATGTACACTCACACAGACCCAGGACACACCCAGGGTATGTACACTCACACAGACCCAGGACACACCCAGGGTATGTACACTCACACAGACCCAGGACACACCCAGGGTATGTACACTCACACAGACCCAGGACACACCCAGGGTATGTACACTCACACAGACCCAGGACACACCCAGGGTATGTACACTCACACAGACCCAGGACACACCCAGGGTATGTACACTCACACAGACCCAGGACACACCCAGGGTATGTACACTCACACAGACCCAGGACACACCCAGGGTATGTACACTCACACAGACCCAGGACACACCCAGGGTATGTACACTCACACAGACCCAGGACACACCCAGGGTATGTACACTCACACAGACCCAGGACACACCCAGGGTATGTACACTCACACAGACCCAGGACACACCCAGGGTATGTACACTCACACAGACCCAGGACACACCCAGGGTATGTACACTCACACAGACCCAGGACACACCCAGGGTATGTACACTCACACAGACCCAGGACACACCCAGGGTATGTACACTCACACAGACCCAGGACACACCCAGGGTATGTACACTCACACAGACCCAGGACACACCCAGGGTATGTACACTCACACAGACCCAGGACACACCCAGGGTATGTACACACATACAGACCCAGGACACACCCAGGGTATGTACACACATACAGACCCAGGACACACCCAGGGTATGTACACACACACAGACCCAGGACACACCCAGGGTATGTACACTCACTCGTATCATGCATCCCTATTGCATAGTTTGCTTCAATCCAAGGGAAATATTGTCTTCTAAACAATTAACAATATTGTACAGACAAACAGAAAACATCTGTTTTAAGCAGGTTATTTGTAATATACATGGAGTTATTTGTTGTTGTTGTTGTTTCCCCTCACAGCCCCGAAGTCAGAGTGCAGACACTGCTTGCCGTAGTCCGCCAGAGCCGTCGTCTGGTCCACAGCGCCGTACCGAGACTAAGGCTGGGTCCAGGGCAGAGCGACCCAAGGGCCGTGCCAGGGAGAGACTGCCCTTCTCTGATAGCAAGGACACAAACAAGGAAAACAAGGAGAACTTCCTGGTCCCTGAAACACCCATCATCAGAAATAAAACTCCACGCTCACTGATTTCGACAAATAAAAATGCAAATACCTTAATAGAACAGAACAACCTTGAAAACAGAAAGCCAAGGTCACCGTTAATGGCTAAGCAGCTTCCTATTGCCCTCGATGACACGTGTAAGTGTGACACACCTCTATCCGAAACTGACAGCCCAAATCTCAGTTGTCATATCAGATAATCTAGTGTAGAAGTTTGTCTCTTTTGCTAGCCTTATCCTTGTGTGTTACTAACCTAAACCAATTTGTCTTTTGCTAGCCTATTAAAGGCTTTACCTGCGTTTTCTACGCCTTCTTGTTTTGCTTTTGTCATGCTTCCCTCCAGTCCATAATACTGTAGTAAGTGTTTGCAGTGTGCACCCCAGGCAAGTTGCTGAATGGCTCTATGATGAACAGTACGCTGTCTCCTTCACGCTCGTATGATTCACAGCTCAACAACCTGCAGAAGGAAACTCCACTTAGTGCTTCCAAAAAGTAAGTGTAGGAGAACTTGGGTCTTGTATAAACATAATGAATCTGATCTCTTGGAGGGAGAACCAAAGTATTTGTTCATGATTTCTGGCTAGGAAAATAAACATTTTTATGAGATAAACAATAAGTTTGGTTGATATATATCTAGGTATTCAATTGATTTTAAAAGCCTGTGGACGTCGCAGTGGCATAGTGGATAAGGTGTTTTGCCTAGGGATCGGGGAGGTAACGGGTTCGATCCCCACTGCGGGAGCGTTCTTTAGATCTCCTTCAAAGACACCAAGTACTGGTTCCACCCAGGAAACGGACTCAAGAGCATTTCAATAAGCCTAAGGCTTTTGATGCAAGCGAGCTCAAATAAAAAGGTTTAAAGTTATTGCTATGACTGAGTCTTGGTATACATGATAAGAGTGATAAAAAGATTATGCTTGATGTTTTATTTTTTCAAAGGTCAGGTGACGTAATACTTTAAATTAGGGATGTCAACAGATGCCAGAAATCGTATCCAGATATCTGTATATGATATCCTATTTTTTGGGATATCATAATACTGATATCTGGATACGAATAATGGCATATTCTATTAACAAGGCTATTATTAATTAATAAGTAATAAGTCATAATAACTGTATTTGCATTAAGATCACTTCTTATGAAATAGATTCAGATATTAAAATCCACAAGAAAATGGTTTGTTAAGTACTTGAGTTTTTGCAACATAACGCTATGCGACATCTGGTGATGGCTGCTATTATCGTATGCATATATTCAACACAGCGTGTCATCAGTTTGCACCAAACACTTTTGAACTCGTTGTTAACTTGCTGTTTTCGTCAAAAATAATTTCAAATAAATGTCTTCACATTAATTGCAATAGATTGTTGTGTGTGCATACAATGTCTATTAAATCAATAGAATCCTGATTAATTTCAATTATTTGTGTAATTAGTTGTGTGTGTCTGAAATATTGTATGGCAAACCATAAATTGCATCCTTTGCATTAAGATAAATATAAAGACAAGGACAGACATGGTTATTATATGTGTGTCATGTTTTAAGTTGTCAGTGTTATTCTCATTATATGTTCAGCCTACAAACATGATAAAGATATTTAATTTCTTGAAATAGCGAACATTGACTTTGTTTCTTAGTAGAGAACCAGCTATTATCACGAAGTACGCGCCTGATTGGCATAAACTTTATTCAAAACTGCACCCACAGCCGAGCGTTGGCTCCCGCTCTGCGGTGCTCTTGTTTGTATACCAAATGAAATTTGATTATGAAATGTTTCTCTTGTACAAATATAGAGCTTACAATACTGTCAAAGCCTTGTTGATGTAGTATAATTGAACTTGAAATGAAGTTTTTGTGTTGGTTGCTGACATTGTTGTGTTGGTTGCTGACATTGTTGTGTTGGTTGCTGACATTGTAGAGTTGGTTGCTGACATTGTAGAGTTGGTTGCTGACATTGTTGTGTTGGTTGCTGACATTGTTGTGTTGGTTGCTGACGTTGTTGTGTTGATTGTAGCCGAGCTGCGTCCGTGGATGAGGAGCTGTACAAGGCACACATGGAGCTCACCCCCAGCAAGTCCAAGAAGGGCTCGGTGTTCGGAAGCCTCGAGAAAATGTTCAACATGCTCACACCAAAAAAGCAGAGGAACTCCTCCAGTGATGGTCCCAGGAAAGTCAAGGTGGGTCCCATGGTTAGAATTCTCCAGACACTTTTATTACTATCATATAGCATTTTATAATATTGTAGTTTTGGTTGTGTTTTGTAATATTCACAGGTGACTGCAATATTGTACCCCATTTAAGGCTTTCAGTACCATGCAGTGTTTAGTACCCTGAGTAGCTGCTTATTTCAGTGTTGCTTTAGTTTTGGACGGTAAACTGATACGTTATGCATTTGTTTGAATGAATTTGATCTCTGCATTTGTCATTGTTGCCTCCCATATAGGCCCTTCACAATGTGTTCCGGACCAATAAGACAAATGCTGATCTGGCTCTGGCCAGTTTGAAGTCCACAGTGGAGAAGAAGTTCATACCTTACAAACAGAGCGAGTAAGTAGTGCAGCCACTTGGTCATATGAAATAGATCTAATATCTCATCATTTCTAAACAATGTCAGCCTTTTGTATCTTATTCGACATGTCAGTATGAATTTTAGCTCGACTTTTCAAAGAAAAGACAATTTATTAAACTCACGACTGTTGTCTGAGCTAGGTTTGATTTTTTTGGTCTTTATGCAAACTTACAAAAAGTATTCCCCATATTTAAATTTTCCTATAGGCCATGATTGGCAACTCAAGTTTGAAATATGTAAAAGTTAAGGACCATTTTGTTCTTTACATATGCACTTAATAGGCAGGTTAAAGTTTTTGGTTAGCTAGTTTCTCAGGAATGGCTTGAGTGATTTTATTCAAACTTACTAGCCTTGTAATACTAGGTGTATTCTGGCTCTGCATATTGAAATGACTCCAATGGCCAACTTTGTTAACTATTTGAAATTTGTCAAAATAATGGGCCTTTTTTAATTTAGACATTTGAAAATACACTATATTGGCATGTTTAGTTTTTTGGTAAGCTCAGGAATAACTTGAGGGATTTCAGTCAAATTAAAATATTTATTCCCCATATTAAAATGACCCCATAGGCCAAGTTTGGTAACTCTAGTTTATAAATTTGTCAAAATAAAGGGCCTTTTTAGTTTTATACTGAGAAATTTGCATGTTTACACAATTGGCAGGTTAAGTTTTTTGGTATGCTTGTTTTTCAGGAATGGCGTGAGAAATATCATTCAAACTTATAACATTTATTTCCCATATTGAAATGACCCCATGGGCAAAGTTTGGTAACTCTTGTTCGACATTGGTCATAATTGTGTCGCGTTCTGAGAAAACTTGGCTTAATGCATGTGCGTAAAGTGTCGTTCCAGATTAGCCTGTGCACAGGCTAATCAGGGACGACACTTTCTGCCTAAACTGGATTTTTGCTAAGAGACATCATTTAAACGAAAAACTCAATAAAAGCTGAAATTGTCGTCCCTGATTAGCATGTGCAGACTGCACTGGCTAATCTGGGATGACAATTTACGCACAAGCATTATGCCCAGTTTTCTCAGAACGTGACACAATTAAGAGTCTTTTTACACTTTGAACTTTATAAGCTATAAAAGCCAACTACAGCTCATCATAATAGATATTTTCATCCAACTTCATATGTAAATACCTTGTACCAAGACCCTGCCCTCCCCCCTCCCCCTTAAAAGTGGGTATGGGATGGGTGGATGCATTTGCTTGGTTTAAACGCTATTTATTTAGATTGTAGAAAGTACATAATAAGCAATACAATACAAACATAAATGCTATTTTTGAACAATATACAAGGCAGGTAGAAATTGCAGTATTGCTTAACATAAAGGCTTTAGAATACAATTTGACAGAATTGAGAAGAAAGCTCGAGGCTTATGCTATGTCTCTCTTCTGTAAATGCATTTGCTTATGAGGTGTGTGGTCAAAATCACTTGTTAGATAATAATAAAGAATTGTTTTTACTCAACAACTTGAAAACAAATTGAGCAATTTTAATGAAACTTGATACATTGTACATAGATTCCTTACATCCAGGGAATGCACATGGGATGGGAGTGATCAATTAAAGGTCACTGTAACTAAATATGTATAAATCATTGCAGGTTTATATCTTGAGGACGAATTGAGCTATTGTAATGCAAGCATAAATACATTGTACAACAACTTCATTTTTGTATGGATATTGTGCACATTGGGTCAAGGTCAACAGTCAAGGTCACTGTTAGTTAATACATGTATAGAAAAAGGGTTTCCACTCAAAATCAACATTAATGTGTCTCCTTGGATATTTTGCAAATTATAAAAATACCTAATTACTTGCTATCTAAAATAACTTATCTACTAAACAAACAGTTTGGTTTAGGAAAAAGCATCCAAAAACTCTTGACGAGAACTATAAAGTCAAACGCGCTGTCCTTTGACAGCTCTTTTTATATGTATCATCAATTAACCTGTTTTTCTTACCAGTCATGTTTTTGAACCTCACATTTGTATCCCTGTTTTTTGTTCTTCCAACACATAATATAATCAATTTCTAACACTAATGGGGATAGTCTGCTACATAAAATAGTCAAACATTGAACATGTGAATATAACCCGATATTTTCCTGGTCATAGGTGCAAGTGAATGATGTAAAAATCATAAGGGTTCAAATACTGGTTGATCCACTTTATATGAAACATATTGAGCTAAGGTTTATTGTTAATAAGCAAGCAGGATTAAGTAGAGTGCAATTCAAAGTGAAATGATGTTTTGAATATCTGGGATAATGAATTACGCCATATCTAATATCATAAAAAAGGCTCCATATTTAAGAAGATGAATTACTAGATGATTATGACTTTGTGTGTACAGTTACACACTGCGGTGCACTGTGATGGATGACTGGGGTCGGGTGAAGCTTGCGTTTGACCTGGAGGTGTGCTCCATACCCAAGATGTGCTTCGTAGGCGTTGCTAGGAAACGTGTGAAAGGAGACACCTGGCACTACAAGAAACTCTGTGAAGATATCCTCAATACAGCCAAACTGTGAGTAACAAACAGTGCATTTAAAAGTATGAAATGAAGTTTACAAAGCAAAGAGCAAAAATTGACAAAGCTTTATTCAATTTGTTTTTTGTTAGCTCACCAGAACACATGCATGCCAAATATCAAGTTGCTATCTTCAATATTGCAAAAGTTATGAGCAAGGTTAAAGTTTTGGGACAGACAGAATGACGGACAGAATGACAGACAGGCCAAAAACAATATACCCCCTCTTCTTTGAAGAAGGGGGCATAAAAATAGGTCTGTCAAATCTTGCACAATTCTTGTACCTTGAACTCAGGTGATCGCTTGAGGGGCATCATGGTTCTCTTGTCATGAAATATTGCTCTATAATATGCTATCATACTCTGAATAAGTCATTTCCAAAAAAGAAAAAACCCATTTAAAAGTAAAATAAAATTGTGTTTTTTTTTCAGGTTGTGTTGAAACCCAGGAATTCTTCAACAGACACATTTCATATTCACACATGCTGTGGTCACAAGTTCTTGGAACTTTTTCATCATGAATGATATGTGATAAAAAGTGTAGACTAGAGTGAAAAGACATGGGGCCACACCATGTTTGAGACATACCCTTGACTTCTGACCACTCTGGGTGCATATGTACATGAAGCCAGTGCAAGTGGGTTACTCAAGATGGCTTCCAGTGGAAACCTGGTACCAGTTGGTGAGCCGTGTTGATTTCGGCAATATCAATTTGTTATAAACAGAAGTCATAACATCATTTAAACCATGTGACCTAGCCGGCATCTTGCAGTGTTGGCCAATGTTATCATGTGGTATTATGTTTTTAAATGTTCTGATATATACAACTGGGTAAATGTGTATGTATAAAGTGTGCATACAATACTAGATTTGGTTCAATGTTTACTCGTACTATTGTTTCTCTTATTCAAGGGTAGTACTAGTTGGTGCCAACTGGCAAAATTTAAAGATTTTATTCCATGGCCAAGTCTTTGGACAATATGTCCTAATACATTTAAATATTTCACACAATATTTTAAATATCTGATCGATAGGTTCCAAAGTTGGTTAAAGGGTTCTGCTGGGATGCATGCAAAACAAGTCTGCTAGCCTAGTGGTGGGGTTTTGAAATTTGTCTTGTCAAAAAGCACTAATACGATTTTTACATTCTTTTAAAGGAATATTACTTAGGTGGTCCTCTACCTTAGTTGCTCGCTCAAGAGGAAAGTGGTTTCTATTGAAAAAACATGCACAGTATTGAAGGAGATATGCTCCTCAAATACTGCTTTTATTTGGACTCGTTAAAAAACATGAGTGCCAGGGTGTGTATCCTAGCTCACAGAGGTAACGGTAATAATTGTGTGAAATTAAAAATAATTAAACTATCACACATCTGTACAATGGTTTGCATATACTTGCACATTTCTTATCTTGTTTGTTGCTGGATGTGTTTTACTTCAAATGTGAACATAACCTGTTTTGTTTCAAGGTTTCATTCTGACTTATGGAAAGTGTGTACTTATTCTTACACGTGTATGTATATAATTCTGCATGTATCATGTTTTTAACTGCACATATATTGTAATTTTTATAATGAATTTGTTAATTTTGAGCTTGTATAAAAACATTTATGCTGCTTGTAAAATATAAATTCGCTTTTTATTTATGAACAATTTATAATAAAAGCATTCATCAAATGTATATGGATGTTTCGCAGCTACTAAAAGCCCATTGTTATACATGTACTAAGGTTTTTTGGACTCTGTTCCCCAAAACAACAAGTATACAATTGAAGGGCATTTGTTATGCACCAACAACATTAAGTATTGTACTTGACTTGTCTGCAAAACAATGCAATTTTAAAATGCAAATGGGCCATGATGGCACTATAGCACTCACAGGAGTTCAAGTTACACACATTCTCGAAGACTTGACCTGATAACCCAGTTATTGACCACACTTCACCCAGGTTCAAACATGAAGATATAATCATAAATGTGGCTTCTTGAGTGGTAAAAAGACTGTTTTTCTAAGATTTGACCTGATGACATAGCTTTTGGACTTGTGTGAACCAGTTCAACCTTGATATTGTCAAAATTGGCCTATTGATTGATTACAAGGTTTATCTCAGATTTGACATGGTGACTTAGTTTTTGGACGCAAATCATGCATTTTTGAACTTTGCCTCTATGCTATCAAGATAAGATTTCTGACCAAGTGTCATTAAGATTGAGTCTAAAAAGTGGTGACAATCTTTTTCTAAATCTTGACTTGTTAACCTAGTTTTTGGACACATAACCCAGATAGAAACTTTGCCAAGATAAACAATCTGACCAAGATTGATCATGATTGTGTCAAGATTTTTCTAAGATTTGACCTGGTGATCTAATTTTTGGAGTCAGATTCAAAATTGGCCTAGATATTGTAACGATAAACAATGTGACCAAGCTTCATTAATTCTGTGTCATAAATGTATCTTCTAGATTGGTAATAAGTTTTTCCAACGATATTACATGGTGACCTAGTGTTTGGACATGTGTGAGCCAGATTCGAACTTAGATATAGATATTTTCAACGTTAACATTGTGACCCAGTTTCATCAAGATTATCATAAATGTTGCTTCTAGATAAGTCAATGTTTTTGAAAGATTCAAACTGGCGACTTGGTTTTTAGACACAGGTGACTCAGATTCGAATTCAAACCAGATATTGTCAAGATTAACAATCTGACCAAGTTTCATCAAGATTGGATGAAAAATAAGGCCTCTAGAGTGGCAATGAGCTAAATATTAACGACAGCTGATGCCAGACATAGACTAACCGCAATAGCTCATCAGGAGCACTTCATACTTGGGTGAGCGGAGGTCAAAGCCACACCGTTTAAAGGTCAACAATATGTTTGTAAAACATGTGTGAACCACCTTCCCCTGACTAAGCCAAGTCAGCAATATGTGTTATTGTTAATAGTTAATGCCCTTGTGTGTTACCTTTGATCTCTTAAAGGTAAAATTGATAAGGGTCACCCTTCCTTAAGACTAACCAGCATGCTAATGTTAAGTATCCTAAGCATTCTCTTGATATTTTATGTTTTAACTGTTTAAATTGTAGAAGCCCCCGTTACCACGACCTCATACTGGTTTACCTCTAAACTGATGGGCTTCTTCCTTTCCTGAAGAATAACCAGTATATTAATTTGGCTGTTCGTAAGTTAAAGCATTGTACAAATATTGATGAAACAAACTGGTCTATGGCAAAAACAGTTTGCTAGTTACATGCCCTTTGACCTTTCACTTAAAGTTGAAAGGTGCCTTCCTCCAGAGTTTTTTTAGGTATACTGCAGAAACAAATTTCATGATAATCCCTGTAAACTTTGACCTCAAAATCAATAAGCCCATTCCTCCAAAGTAACCATTATGCCAATTTGCATGAAAGGAGGTCAATCCATAATGGGGCTTTGATGTGGTGACCTCAAAATAGATAGGCGTCATCTTTCCTTGCAAGTCAACAGTATACCAATTTGCATGTCCATATGTCAAAGCATTCTTGATATTGTGAAGGAACAAAATGATTAATATGGTGCAAAGCTATTTCAATTACCAATTAATATCAGTATAAATTTGACACGTTCAACAAAAGAAACTGAATTATTTTATTTTATAAAATAATATCGTAAAGCAAAAAAGATGCAGAAATTTAAGCACTATTTTTCTAATGTAGCAATGAGCAAAAATTTTGTTTATCATAGCATGTTACATATTATTTATGTCATCATTTCACACAAAATTGTACGATGTTTGTGCAAATTGTATGCATTTATTTGATGCAATCTACAGGAGCTCTATAAACTTGCCACTCCTTTGAAGGAGGATATTCATGTGGGAATACTAACCAGTATGAGGTCGTGGAATTGAATTGGGAATGATACAGCTTGTCCAGAATGTAACTTCAGCTTTTGAAAACAAGAATGTGATTTTTCATTTCTTCTCTCAGCTGATTATCTTCCCTTGGATAACAAACAGTTTTTTAACTAGTCATTATAATGATCAAAGTCAAGGGTTTGAGCATTAGCGTAATCATAAATTGCCACAAACATTTACCATAACAGTTTGTCATGCTCAAACCATTGACCCTAGTTGAAGGTCACACTCCCGGTCACATTTCTTGGTCGAAAGTCAAATATGGACATAAAATAGTTGACTTATTATACCAGTAACAGTATAGACAATTCACATTTTATTTACCATTATACATTAACAATCAACTTAAAAGCGATTCACAAAAAGACTTGAAAATTGTAACAATATAAACTGTGTACATTACAAATGATGACTATTTTTTTTATTTATTTGTATGTGTACTAAGTGACATTCTTTAACTAGAAATGGCGCGGCAGAGGCCGACGCGTATCCCCACGCCGAATGTTTGACCTAGGTGTGCCCCAGGGTCGGTAATAGGGCCATGCATAGTTGAGATTGACCGTATTGTCATAAGAGAAGTTCAGTATCAATTAGAAGTGAATTGGTGTAGAAATGAAGAAGTTATAGTAAAAGGCAATTTTGGGTGGGTGTGACCTATGTGGGCAGGGCGCCCCAGGGTTGGTAATGGGGCCATGCATAGTTGAGATTGACCGTATTGTCATAAGAGAAGTTCAGTATCAATTTGAAGTGAATCGGTGTAGAAATGTAGAAATTATAGTAAAAGGCAGTTTTAGGTGGGTGTGGTCTATGTGGGCGGGGCGCCCCAGGGTTGGTAATGGGGCCATGCATAGTTGAGATTGACCGTATTGTCATAAGAGAAGTTCA
>VMBQ01001127.1:30986-49367 GCA_007657795.1 Dreissena rostriformis | reverse complement strand
CAACATATTGTAACTAATATTGTAGCATCCATATACAATGTTATGTTGTGACGGTCATACAACATATTGTAACTAATATTGTAGCATCAATATACAATGTTATGTTGTGACGGTCATACTTTTTCTTTTTCCATTACACATGTCATCAATAACTGTTTATCCCAGATAGTAATGATCTTGTTTGCTTCAAGTAAGGGAACTGTAAAATGCCTTTTTTCTCGATTCTCAAACATTTTTAAGGTTGTGTTAATTTTGAACAGTTCATATAGGCTGTGTTCTAGTTATGATTGAACATCTGTATTTACACGCTGGAGTTATTGTTTGAATTTTTGTTATTTGTCGTTTACATGTTAACGTTAAAAGAAACATAAAGATGAAGTTGATGTTTTTACTGTATAACCCATATTTTGGTCTGCAACTCCATTTTATCATGCAGGATTAAGTAAAGAAACCTGTTTGATTCCTTTGGAGGAGAATGTCAAACTTCCTGAAGACGACAACTTTAATTTCATCACCGAATGCTTTTTCCTTTGTCATCAGGCAATCAACCAGGTAATAGTTGTTGGGCACTGCACTGAAGTGGGGCACTTTATATGGAATTAGATTTTTATTTTTATTATGATGAGTTATTGTTTTATTTATGTATTTTTCTTTTTATGATTTTGTTTGCTTTACCAAAACTTAAAAATTGTTTCTCCTAATTTGTATTGCTCCATTTGCAACAGTAATGTACACTACGAAACACAATATAGGGAACCACAATGATTGAAAGGAATTCAAACCAGTCACAAGTTAAACTGGCCTTAAAGGTTAAACCGGCACAAAAAGTGAAACTGGCATTCAAACGGCAACACAACCTTATAGCAATTCACACACTGTTTGGTAAATGTAATTTGTTATTTTTATCTGTCCATTTTTTTTAAGAAATGAAAAGGCTTCAATAAGTAGGTGTGAGGTGGCATTGTGTTGGAATATAAAATGCATGTACACTTTATGCTATAATTAATTTTGGTTTCTGTTTCCTATTGACTATAATCAGATTAAGCACTGATATATTTGGTTTATTTTAGAAAATTGAATGATTATGGAAATTTCTGATTGTTGAATTTGTAGTATTTATTCATGTAATATTACTTTGTGGGGATTAAAATGGTACGATAATATTCCATCGCCTGCTACGCTCATTTGATTGATCCAACAATCGAGTATGTTCAGTTTTGTTAAATTGTTAATGAAACGTCTTTTTTTCAGGTTCAGTGATTGTTTTCATTTCAGATTTCCAAAATTACATTTTTTTTTATTATAGTTGTGCCTAATGTCCATTTGTCAAGGCCAGATAGTCAATGTTATTCTTATTACAAAAACAAAAGTACCAAAACACTTCAGCCTCGAAAAAGGGTTTCAAAGTTACTTTGCTTATAGGTTCAATATATAGAGCTTATTGAATTAGGAGCAGAAGTTTCATTCCATTTTTCGTACTAAATCCACGATGGAGAATACATGTGACTGTTTTAAAATTGACTGCACTAACAGCTGATCATTCAATTATAATTCAACTGCCTTTATTAAATTTGCCTTTTGTCAGCTTATTACAGATATCAGTATTTTAAAATGAGTAACACAACACGTCATATATTGACTGGCATTAATCATGCCTAATATTACATTACTTGTGTAAACTCTAAAATAGTTACCCTTTGATGCTTTGCATCAATCGCTTTCTAGTTATTTTGTTTTATTACACTATTATTTCAACATCACATGTAATGCAAATACAATACAAATTTCACACACCATGCAATTTTACAAATGGTATTTTGAAGGGACTAAAATGTGATTCATTGAAATTGTTGGTATAGAGTACACATATTAATAAAAAAATCTTTCTTTTGGCTCCCATTTTCATATTTCCAGTTTGTTTGTGTCCGATTTTAGGTACTTTCTGCATGTTCTGAAAATTGGGTGTGCATTGGTGAGAATGAATAAGACGCATTGTTGTATCAAAATTCAAATATTTAGACAGGACATTCTTCTTTGGATTAATTGAACAGAGCATTTTTCTCACCAAAGATAACCATTTTTTTGTCATGGTTGAATTAATTAGACTGGATAATCTTCTCTGGATGAGTTGAAGCCAGTGTTTTATTGCACAGGGATTCCATGCTGTACACGAGAAGTTCATGAAGATCAACCAGGAGTTACACAGGACACAGCAGGTGTTCCAGTCCCTGCAAGCACAGGGCCTCACCACTGACGATAACCGAATGGCAGGCGTTAAAGTGCAGATGGAGAAAGGTCACATTTGATGTTTGTAGAATATTTGTCAAAACCAAAACTACACTGGTTTGACATTGAAATTGATGAGCTGAATAACTATTTCATTACGAGTGGCATACAATATATTTGTTTCAAGTGATTTGTTTCGTTTTTAGGCATGAAGTGGTATCTCTGTATGAAAGCAGCTCTGACAGAACCTCAGTTACTACAAATGACTTTAAACTTCCACATGGCAACCAGCACCTGGCTGGCACAGGTTGCTAGGACAAGTGATGTCACAGGATTTGAGCCAGTCAGTTTCCCCCTTCCAGAGCAGGTGCCCGCTGTTCTTGGCTATGTACCAGAGTTCATCATGGGCAATGTGACAGACTTTACATTGTTCCTGCATAGATTCAAGGATGAAATGTATGAGGTAAAAAGTTTGCAGATAGGTGAAATATTGCATTGATAATAAAAGGTACAAAACAGCACTTTTTCTCATGAACCATCAAAGTATCTGCTATCCAAAATGCTGAACATCCTTCAAAATACACTGGTTTGGCGTGCAATTTAAGCAGACTGTGGCTTAATTGTAATTGGTGATCACCAATACTGATACCTTTCAGACGGGTGGCAGTGGTCTGCAGCACTTCATGACCTTGATCTTGGTGTACATGGGCAGTCCCAAACACATGAAGAACCCACACTTGAGGGCCGAGCTTGCAGAAACACTGGCCGCTCTCATGCCTTTCAACCCTGACAAGGCCAATGCGCAGCACGGAATGTTATCCAAGTATGGATTGTACAACATATTTAATCACTCATTTCATTTTTAGCTCATCTTTTTTGAAAAAAAATTATGAGCTATTGTCATCACCTTGGCGTCGGCTTCAAAATCTGCGTTTAGGTTTCGAAAAATGCTCATGACTTCTATGTCCCTTGAGATATAACCTTCATATTTGGTATGCATGTATAGATGAGCGGTCTGCACCCGCTAGGCGGTGCTCTTGTTTTCTTTGAGACCATTACTACCACGGTACATTATGCTATATGAAAACAAACTACCACTAAAATTATATAATTAAGGGACACGTATTCCAAATATGCAGGTACCACAGAGAGCAGGTCTTCCAGAACCATCCCCTGATCTCCCACCTTGCAGAAAAGCTCATCCACGTGTTTGTGAGCATAGAGATGACTGGCCAGAGTGTCCGCTTTGAGCAGAAGTTCAACTACCGGCGGCCCATGTACCAGGTGATGCACTATATCTGGGAGAAACAGGTGCACAAGCAGGCGGTCAAGGTAGGGCAGCAAACATTAACAGTATTTAACATCTGTTATTTGCAGTATTCTGTAGGATTTGTTTTCTCTTTCCTTTTTGGATAATAAACAAACTTATTTAATTGAATATATGAATATATTTGTTTGTACCATTGATCTTATTATTCCCCCCTTCGAAGAAAAGGGTGTATATTGTTTTGCTGGATGTCGGTCGGTCGGTCTGTGTGTCTGTCGGTAGACCAGTTTGTTTCGGATCAATAACTTTTGAACAGATTGACCAATTGGCTTGATACTTAACATGTGCATTGGCCTTGGACAGTAGATGACCCCTATTGAAATTGGGGTCATTAGGTCAAAGTCACTGTCATAATAAGTGTGAAAATTGTTTCCGATCAATAACTCGTCAAGGAATTGACCGATTGGCTTGATACTTCACATGTTCATTGGCCTTGGACAGTAGATGACCCCTATTGAAATTGGGGTCACTAGGTCAAAGGTCAAGGGCACTGAAACAATAAGCGTGAGAATCGTTTAAGATCAATAACTCGCCAACCAATTGACCGATTGACTTCATAATTCAAATGTGCATTGGCCTTGGAGAGTAGATGACCCCTATTGAAATTGGGGTCACTAGGTCAAAGGTCAAGGTCACTGTCACAATAAGTGTGAAAATCAAGGCCCTGTTTTGGGGGCATATGTCTCCGACCGCCGGACTCTTGTTTATATGGCATTTCAATATTGTTAACGCTTTAGTTGCTCTACCTGTTTCTACAAAGCTTTGGAAATAAGGTTTGTCAGTTTGAAATGGAATTTGTTTTGTTTGCTGTTTAGAGACTTGCGGTGTATGCTGAACAGCACATTGAAGACACTGATGCTCCGCTGTTCCTGCGTTTCATCAATCTGCTGATAAATGACGCCATATATTTACTTGATGAAGCTCTTGATGTGAGTTTACTCAGCTCAACAATCGACATGCACTATATTTATTTCTGTATTGTGTATTTTCCATGCTGCTAACCAGATCATAAATATTATACTTGGGTTTGACTTTTATCACACTTGTGAAAATGGATACTATTATAGGCAAGGCTATTCATTAGTCTAAAAGTGAGACTGACTTGCAAACATTGTCTAATAGTGTTTCATGATTTTGAGAAGTAGTTTGATGCTCTTTATCACTCATTCATGTTCGCTTTAAATAAATTAAAAGTTGTTGAAATTTAAAACATATTAGCAAAGAAATGCTTAACTCTGTCAACAACTCTTTTTAAAGTATGGTTGTTTCTTTAGTATCTTTCACAGTATATTAGAGGATAAGGCAATGATATCCATTATCTTCTTCACTATTTATTTTATGAATTTTGTAACATAGTCTTTTGTGCAAGTACAATAGCAATATAATCAGGTTTCCCCATGAAACGATCTTGTTTTGTTAACAATGCAGATGATTTTATGATTTCACGAGTTAGTGAATTGTTACTTATTCTTCCTGAAATATATTGTATTAAGACCAAAACATTATGTGGCTGTATATTTAATGGATATAATACTTATTTTTGTTTTTAGTGAACCCAAGTTACTACAATTAATTTGGTAATAATGGAAATTAAATAATATTGAAAAAATCATAATATATACACAGATTTCAAGAGTTAAAGGATTACTTTAGTGTGTTACAAGATGACAAGGAATGTAAGTTTACCAATGAGCCTCTTATTAGTGTGGGGACGTTGGTTTTGATACTTTGACACATGGAATACATTTGATGCTGCGGCGGTAATGCCACAAGGCCAATGGATCTCCCTGACTGTTGTGGTGTTGTTTCAGTTTATGAAGCAGATCAAGGAGAAGCAGCAGTTGATGGACGGCCCGGACTGGTCAACCTTGCCCCCGCAGCGCCGCCAAGAGACTGAGTCCAGCATGCACCAGCTGCGCATGATGGCCCGCTACCACAACATGATGGGAAACCTCACCATTCTCACCCTAGAAATGCTCACCAAGGAGATATGCTCCATATTCTGTCATAGGGTCATGGTGGAACGCATTGCATCCATGTTGAATTACTTCCTTCTACACTTGGTATGTAATTTCTTGGTGTAAGCTTATGTATATTTAGTGGGATACTAGTTATGTTGTTTTTATGCCCCCTTCTTCGAAGAAGAGGGGGTATATTGTTTTTGGTCTGTCTGTCTCTCATTGTGTGTGTCTGTCTGTCCCAAAACTTTAACCTTGGTCATAACTTTTGCAATATTGAAGATAGCGACTTGATATTTGGCATGCATGTGTATCTCATGGAGCTGCACATTTTGAGTGGTGAAAGGTCAAGGTCATCCTTCAAGGTCAAAGGTCAAATATATGGGTCAAAATCGCTCAAATAGGGAAAATAGTGTTTCACAAACACATACCTTGTTTTAATAGCATTCATTATCTCTGTTCAATAATACAAATAAATATCTTATAAATTGATTTAAATTCATACCTTCACTAAATAGGTTGTTGCGCCAGTCCAACACATAACTCACTTGCAATAAAAATGTATTTTTTTCCAGATTAAAACAGTTTAACACACTTGACAAGCTCCTCTAACGTGAGGAACTTGCGATTATTACTCGTTGTTGATCCGTGATTTATTATTCCAATTGCATGTAAAATTAACGTGTTCACTCGAAAGCTCATTTAAAGAATGATACGAAAAGGTTATTTCAAATCCATATTTAGTTGTTTAATTACTACCTCGAGGTTGTAAGTACAATGTTTTAAATAGCGGTCATTTAATTAGTGATTATGCATATCATTTTTGAGGTGGGGCCCAAACAGCGTGACCTGAAAGTTAAAGACGTGAATGACTTCGAGTTTAAGCCTCGGCAGCTGGTGTCCGATATCACCAAAATCTACATGAACCTGAGTGACAATGATGCGTTCTGCAGGGCAGTGTCTGGTGACGGCCGCTCATACTCTGAGGAACTCTTCCCAAAGGCCGTCCACGTTCTGCAGAAGATTGGCACGCCCCCAGTGTTCATCAGTAACTTTGAGGCTCTGCATACTAAGATTTGTGTAAGTGGACTGGTTTTATCTTTGTATTGAATGTGTGTTTATGCTGAGGGACATATATTGTTTGTCCTGTTCGTTTGTTTTTCTATCCGTCTGTATGAGGTAAACCAAAAATTACACGTTTCGTCTAATTTGCTTCTTACACAGTTTTGACATTGGCATGGATTACGTCTTTTCTCACTATCAACACACCCACCTCACCTGACCTCATTTTGACCTTTACTTTGACCTACTTTTGGACTAATCAGAAGGTCCCAATTCTTTGTTAACCTAAACTGATGTGTTTCTTCTAACATCAATAATGCTTCCTACAAAGCTTTGATACTTGCATGGGTCTTATCTGTGAACACTATCAACACACCCACATCTCCTGACCTCAATTTGACCTTTACATTGACCTTATTTTGGATTAAGACATTAACATGGGCCTTACCCTATGAATCTACTGATATTGTTTCCACTTCGTGGCTACTAAAGAGAAGGTGTGGACTGTGCTAACACCTTCCACAGCAAAGATTTGTATGAGAGTCATGGGATGTGTAAGATATCTTTATAAGCATCTAGTGTAGTTTACTTGTCCTGAGTATTTCTTGGCAACTAGTGGTAAAATTGAATTACATTTCATGGGAAGCATCATTACCAAAAGAAGGTGTGCACTAAATCACGACATAACATTTTATGATTTTCTCTGATTTATGGTCTAACGGAACTAAACAATTTTCTGAAACACTCATTATAAAAAGTTCACAATTCTTTTCTGGTGTATTTATACGTAACTTCTGGTTGGAATTCAATGAGAGTTCCTTGGTCGCTTCATTTCAAAGAGAAGTGGACTTTACCTTGTCATTGGTGTTTAATGATTTAACTTACAATTATGGGACTTACACAATTTCTGAAATGTTCAATGTTCAATTTTTCATAGAATAATAAATCATTTAACGGCAGTGTACACACTGTTTGTCTGTGCAGGCAATAGGTCGAGCCCAGCAGGAGGAGGAGGAGCTACTGGCTGACGCTCCCGAGGAATTCCTCGACCCAATCATGGGGACGCTCATGAGGGATCCTGTCAAACTGCCAACGTCAGGCAATATCGTGGATCGGTCAATCATATCCAGGCATATACTCAGGTAGTGCATTTCTGGTCTGGGAGAATGTAGTTTATCGTCTTTAGTTTTAATTGTATGTGTTAATAATATGTATGTACTTGTTGTCGCTTGTTTTCGATCTTGTTTTGACCATGTAACGTTCCAGAAAAGGAAATGGATTTTAGCCTGTGTTACACAATTGATGTTGTAAATAATGAGGTTCACGTGTATAATAACGTCATATAATGGTTTCATAAATTAAATTATATCTAGACATTTGGGATGGCTTGCTATAACACCCAGATGTTGCAGGTCTGTCGGTAATGTACTTCCTGTTTATGCTATGCATGTTTCCGATGTTCCAGTGACCAGATCGACCCATTCAACCGGCAGCCTTTAACTCTGGACATGGTTATACCCATGACTGAACTGAAGGAGAAAATAGACACTTGGATCCTAGATCAAAAGAACAAGAAACACTCGGACAGCTGATTGTTTATACTGGACATTTGTTGGACATGATCATCTTTTTGGGATTAAAGTAACTTGTACTGTGTTGAACTTTGTGTATTCACTTTACTTATCATTGGTAAAACTAGTAATTATTTTTATTAGCTTACCTGAGCAAGAAGTGTGGACACGTGTATTGTTTTAAACAAAAGTTGAATAATTTTCTAAAGCATATAAACAGTGTTTAGCCCGTTAAGGACTTTTATAGTAGAAACGCACAATTCATTGTTAGCTAGCCATATACATGTACATGTACTTAAGTTTATAATGAGTCTGGGCATGACAATATAGGTGTCTGTGTCAATTGCTGTGTACATTCTTACAGTAATGTGAAACGTGTTATCGGCATTTTACTGTTTCATACCAAGTATGTATAGATCATGTTGTCATATTTTGCTCGTGTTTATGCCTTGTTATGTATTGCGTTGTTTTCTATTGTTATGAAAAGTGTCTAGAGACGTCGAATAAAATGTTGTGCATTAGTTTTGTTGTTTAATCCCGTTGACCAACTTTACACGTCACATACATGTCATACATTCATCAAGCGAATTACGTGTGCTTGAAGGTCAACCAAGAAAATTAAATCATCATGTAAACAAATGTTTGAAAAACGGGTCGTGTCCATACGAAAACTTAATATTTACTCGTTCAAGCTGGGGTTTGCGTGCATTATTAACGATGTTTCGCGTAGTATTTAAAGGTTACGTGTTTATTTATAACATGAAATATATGTACTGGTATTGAGCGTGTTTTTTTCTAGTTTAATGCATTCACTGAGTCTTATGATGCATTGAATGAAATTTAATTTTGTTACAAATATTTGTTTTAAGCAAAAATTAATTAACATCTCAGTCAACAGCAGATATTCCAAATATGATCTGTAAACAAGCCCCATATGTATTGCCAGTGCCAGGAAAAGCTTTATTTCAACTAAGGTTACGTCTTTCCATGTTCTCATTATTGAGTGTTGTTTTAATGGACCATTTAACTTTGGAGAATCATAGCTAATTGCAAAAGACATTTAATCAAGGCATCATCTATGAACAATTTTAAAAAGTCTAATGGCTCCTCCTGACTATTTCAATGCTCAACTTTGCACGGCCTGTAAATCGTCTACGGAGCAACTAATGGAAGAGACTCCTTTTTCCAGCCATTCTCCACATCTTATTGATTTTAATTCCTGGCACAAAGTAAATCATTGGCAATTAAACTAATACATATATATTCCTTTCAAATTCTTCTTAATCAAAACCATAGAAAGATAAGTCAGAATCCATGTCAGAATAATAAAATATTGCATCAGCCTCCGTCATTTGTTCTCAATTTTAAAAGAATGGAAGTGTGTTTCATGCTCAACTTCCGTTAAGAATGTGTTGAATCCTATTTCTAATTAACCAATTAAATTTTACCTATCCACATACGATGGCCTTATAAATGCAGTTATATAAAGATTTGACCTCTCCCAGAAGTAATTAAATGAAATAGGATATACAATAGGACAATTTGCTGGGGAATTTCCATCAAATCAGTCAAAGAAATGATTTATTCATTCGGGTCTACTGGCGGGAAATTTCCCCAACATTTGATAACCTGTTGATAAAGGTCATTTAAGATGAAAAGCTGGGTCAGACAGCTATGCCGAAAAATTAACAGCAATAACAAACACTAACCTTTTAAAATAAATACATCCCTTGTATTTGGCGTCAATATGTATTCAAAACAATTATTGTAAATGTTTATTTAATTCTGTCCATAAGATGAGGAAGATATTTCCATCTTGTCTAGCAACAAAATTGCTACAGCAATCAATTAAACACCTTTTGAGTTGTTGCTTAGAAACTGTTCCAACCCAATTAAGTCTCATGAAGTCTAATAATTTATTGGCGAATACATCGTAATGCTTATATGAAAGTCACTTTTCATCACTCGAAAAAGAGAGAACAAAAAGCGCATACAAAATGTTAACACGTATTTATTGAATAATCTCTTTAAATGAAAAAAAGTTTAAATAGCTACATACATAAAGACATATTTGAACCTAACTAAGGCAATTTACATTCATATCTGCCTCATCTGGAAGCACCGGAACAGCTAATTCGGACCTGCTCTTGAAATGTCATCTTATTTTAAGCATAGCAGTGAATAAATGCATTTAAATTTATACGCATATTTTACACATAATTCAGTGAATAAAAAGTAATGGCAAGTATACAAGCATTCACATCACATCTCAAACGTAACAATTTGGGGGGAAAACAACTAAAGACAACACAACAAACCCACGCCATAAATTTGAAATGCATATCTAGGGTACGGGACATGTCATGTCACATAAATGGAAACATTTAGTCTCTTGGAAATATGTCGTGAGAGTAGAAATTGTTTCTCAATCGATTACAATTTAATTTGTCGAGTGAACCATTTTAAATCAAACTTGCACAGTAATTAAACTTGTTCCTTACCTTTGCTTGACTAAATTGTGTTAACACACATGTAGTCAAGTTTTTTCACATTTTGCCTGTATGTGTGAATATGGCCTTAGGGATGCGTTGGTTACGCGCGGCATGTAGTCATCACAGGTTTCCTGTGCGTATAATGGTTTGATAAATTATGAATGTTCAGTTCGTACAAGCTCTACTATACCCATATTATATGCTCGATCTATCAGTGTGACATTAGCCTTTGAGCAAGGGACAATGGTGTTGACAGAGATACGCCGACTCCACACTGCGATTATTTCGTAAGTTATTTTAAAATTGTTGGATGGATGTTAAACATTACCACGAACAAGCTGTTTTATGCGTTCATCTGACCTGCACATATGACGGAGCCAGGCGGGACGATCAAGAGCGCGTCACGCTGGTTCCACGTGGTAATCAATCTTTAACAAAAATCAACTTAAGAATGACGCAGTTACAGTCCAGACAAACGGACGGACGTGTGCAATGGTTGATGCCCCACGCTGCATGTAGTCATAAAATGTATACCGTTATTACTCCCAAGTTTTACATTTTCGGACCACCTAAAAATAAATAAATGTTATTTGACCACTGAATTTAGAGTGTCCGATATATTTAGTCAAATTTGAAATGAAACATCGTGTTGCATAACCTTGTCTTAAAATGCCAACTTTGAACAAAAAAACACAACGAATAATAAATAATAATAGTTTGATTGTATTGCATACAATTAAATAAATATATCAATTACAAATCGCATGCTATCCTAAAATAGTTGTGTGTTCCTTTCTTAACGTTTGTAGAACTTTGTCTCCTGACACGCGTCTGTTGTCTTCACGACATGATGGTCCACCGGTTTCCCCTGAAATTTATGGTGTTTTTCTTATTATTTACGTTTTTCCACCAGTAAAATAATGTAGCGTCTTCTTTAACTGGTTCACTTTTCAAGAGATGGAACAAATTCAAAACCTGTTGTAACGTACGTACGTCTCATTGGACGCTTACTTGTTATCCCAATGTAATTATATCTCAACTGGTATGTAATTGTATTTTTGTTCTTCCTGTTTTGACAGGTACTTCGGTCTCACCTGTTATCACATTGTACTCATGTCTCATCTGTCCTCACATTAAACACGTGCCTCACTTATAATCACATTGTACTCATGTCTCATCTGTCTTGACATTAAACACGTGCCTCACCTGTAATCACATTGTACTCATGTCTCGTCTGTCTTGACATTAAACACGTGCCTCACCTGTAATCACATTGTACTCATGTCTCATCTGTAATCACATTGTACTCGTGTCTCACCTGTAATCATATTGTACTCGTGTCTCACCCGTTATCACATTGTACTCATGTCTCATCTGTTATCACATTGTACTCGTGTCTCATCTGTTATCACATTGTACTCATGTCTCATCTGTAATCACATTGTACTCATGTCTCATCTGTTATCCCATTGTACTCGTGTCTGACCTGTTATCACATTGTACTCATGTCTCATCTGTTATGGCATTGTACTCATGTCTCATCTGTTATCACATTGTACTCATGTCTCATCTGTTATCACATTGTACTCATGTCTCATCTGTTATCATATTGCACTCATGTCTCACCTGTTATCACATTGTACACGTGTCTCATCTGTTATCACATTGTACTCATGTCTCATCTGTTATCACATTGTACTCATGTCTCATGTGTTATCACATTGTACTCATGTCTCATCTGTCCGGATATTAAACACGTGTCTCATCTGTAATCACATTGTACTCGTGTCTCATGTATTACCACATTGTACTCTTTTCTCACCTGTTATCACATTGTACTCATGTCTCATCTGTTATCACATTGTACTCATGTCTCACCTGTTATCACATTGTACACGTGTCTTATCTGTTATCATATTGTACTCTTTTCTCACCTGTTATCACATTGTACTCATGTCTCATCTGTCCTCACATTAAACACGTGTCTCACCTGTAATCACATTGTACTCGTGTCTCATGTGTTACCACATTATACTAGTGTTTTATCTGTTATCAAATTGTACTCATGTCTCATGTGTTATCACATTGTACTCGTGTCTCATCTGTTATGATATTGTACTCGTGCCTCACATGTTATCACATTGTACTCTTTTCTCACCTGTTATCACATTGTACTCGTGTCTCGCCTATTATCAATTTGTACTCGTGTCTGACCTGTTATCACATTGTACTCGTGCCTCATCTGTTATCACATTGTACTCGTGCCTCATCTGTTATCACATTGTACTCGTGTCTCACCTGTTATCACATTGTACTCGTGTCTCACCTGTTATCACATTGTACTCGTGTCGCACTGGGTACTCCCTGGGTGCCCCGGTCCCCAGTACGTTCCCAAGCTTGCTGTGCACTCTCGTGTACTGTGTGAAGTAGGTGGGAGGGGAAGGGTCTATCTTGATGCTCGCTTTCATGTCAGAGCCTTCTTGTTGGTCGATACGGTTGACTAGAGACGTTAAATGTAATCGGTTTGCCTAAAAATAAAAAAAATAAACACATGTGTATTAAGATGGAACAAAATATTGTATATTCATTATAATATCGAGTTAATGGTACTTTTTTAGGGCTATGCACTAGTAGATATAATTTAGCCAAAAAGTAACGGTAGCTAAGAGAAGAATTAAACCTGCGAACTAATAACAGTCAATAACGCAGTTGTATCTGGTGTAAAACATATTTCTGTCAATCAACTATTGTTCAGCTAACATATACATACACATAGGCGGATCCAAGGGGGGAGGGGGCGGACGCGGCGTACGCCCCCCCCCCTAAAACAGTAAAGTCAATTAATTTGATGTTTCACACTTTACTAGATCTAAATCACATATTAAAACTCATTTTTCCTCTTTTTTGTACACAACATTTCGCACTAATCACAGACAATCGCTAAATTCTTCTTTATAGCATTTCTTCCGGCTATATCCATCCGTATTACGTATAAACTATGCACTTTTTTTGGCATTATAAGAAGGTACTTTGATGAAAGTACATAAGGCGTGACATGCTCGAGAAGTGATTGTCANCCCCCCCCCCCCCCTAACCAGAAATCCTGGAACCGCCCCTGCATATATGCCAAATGAACAATGTACACAGTTACTCTGAATTTTATAATACTATTACATTGCATATTGCTATAAATCACTTTAATTATTTCGTGTCTATGTACATTTATTACGAATTTCAATGTTTCGAATATAAAGCGTTGTTAATTATTTTATAATTAAATATCACGTTGTAGAAAGTAATATTTTACACAGAGGATATTTGTTGGATTCGGTGGAATATCGATTTAAATTTACGAGTGATCATAGAAAATAATATTTTCACGAGTTCTTAAATAAAACGTGTCAAATTGTATATGTATTTTGTATTTTGTTGAGTCGTGTATTTTGCGGTGTTGGCACCTTCTGATGACCACCAGACGGACCGGCATTACAATTTATAGCGGTCAACATACATAACCTGAATTTCATACATGTATATAGCGGTCAACATACATAACCTGAATTTCATATATAGCGGTCAACATACATCACCTGAATTTCATATATAGCGGTCAACATGCATCACCTGAGTATAGCGGTCAACATGCATAAACTGAATTTCATATATAGCGGTCAACATACATAACCTAAATTTGACATTTAGCGGTCAACATACATAACCTGAATTTCATATATAGCGGTCAACATACATAACCTGAATTCCATATATAGCGGTCAACATACATAACCTGAATTTCATATTTAGCGGTCAACATGCATCACCTGAGTATAGCGGTCAACATACATCACCTGAATTTCATATATTGCGGTCAACATGCATCACCTGAATTTCATATATAGCGGTCATCATTTGTCACCTGAATTTCATATTTAGCGGTCAACATGCATCACCTGAGTATAGCAGTCAACATACATCACCTGAATTTCATATATAGCGGTCAACATGCATCACCTGAATTTCATATATAGCGGTCATCATTTGTCACCTGAATTTTATATATAGCGGTCAACATGCATCACCTGAGTATAGCGGTCAACATACATCACCTGAATTTCATATATAGCGGTCAAAATGCATAACATGAATTTCATATATAGCGGTCAACATACATCACCTGAATTTCATATATAGCGGTCAACATGCATCACCTGAATTTCATATATAGCGGTCGACATGCATCACCTGAGTATAGCGGTCAACATACATAACCTGAATTTCATATATAGCGGTCAACATGCATCACCTGAATTTCAGATATAGCGGTCGACATGCATCACCTGAGTATAGCGGTCAACATGCATCACCTGAATTTATTATATAGCGGTCAACATGCATCACCTGAGTATAGCGGTCAACATACATCCCCTGAATTTTATAAATAGAGGTCAACATCAATCAATATTACAAACATAATTTTTATGAGCTGCTATTATATAAGTGAGAGTACAATACAGTATGGGGGATCTATAGGTACCGGCACAACTGGTTTCTGTATGAAAGTCTCGGTGTAGTGGGTGTTCCAGTCCTGCTGTCCCGCCCCGGGGGTCAGGCCCAGCTGGATCTGAGAGCGATGCATGGAGCGGCAGCGGGACGGCGGTAACACGGGGTTCAATGACTTACTGCCGCCGAAATTCTGTAAAAACACAATATGAAATCGTTAGTAGCCATTTGTTGTTATGAAAGCATTGTGAGAATACTTTAATTAACACGACTTCAGTGTAATATTCAGAACACCAAAACCTGGTGTTTGACCTTCCTGTGTGCTGGTACAAACACATTCTGCTGTCGTTAATATACCATCTTCATGATGGATGTAGACAGCTCTAACAGAAATTTCAGAAACAGATCTATTATACAAATGATTATTGATGTCGATTGTGTTCATCAATTAAACAGATAGAACAATAATACAAACTCATAATAAAGTAAGATAAAAAAGTGTAATTAATAAAAAATAGATTGTTGTTCACAATTTCGATGAGGGATAGGTTTTAAACAAATTGCTTTCATTGTTTGTTTGATAATACAGCTCCTCTATATGTCCATATTTGCATCAGAATATCGCAAACCCGTATACATAAAGTGCACGTTGAAACCAGTAGAACATTTTCCACGTATCTCAATCCGGGCGCGGACAGGATTGTATCTTCATATAAAGTTCATTTTTTTGGAGCATTGGATTCTATACACAAATTATCGCAATAACAGCAGCAATCACCCATACCAAACATCCGAATACTGCAAGATATATATTAAGTTATTAACCTATTTTGGATACGATAACTCATTAATAAAACTTTTCCTAAACCACCATTTGCATATTTTTATTAATATTCGCAAATAACACTGACTAAATATTTGGAATAATTATTGTTATAATAAAAAAATCCTTATAACATTCCATTGGAAATGCGGATACATGGAAAAACTCTTCCAGATTGTATACATGCGGATGCGAAGATTTGCTTTTATTGTTGGTGTAACTTAAAACAGGTACAATTACTTTACTGAGGATTAAAAAAGGGTGTTCAAATTAATGTCTTATCTAATATCAACTTTCAAAGTTTCACGCATCTGATTAGATTCCAATGTTTGATCATCCGGGCAGTAATTTTTTTACATATGTATATGGTTTGAGCAATTGTTTAATTTTCATATTTCGCCTAGATATGTATAATAAATATATTTATAAGGATCTTTTAATATTTGAAGCTAAATACTGCATACAGCAATATACTTGTTAATAGCAATTTTAAACTGTAATTAAAAAACAATACCGGATACGATATACAAACATAGTAAACGCGTTCACTATACATGTAGTTGTATAATAATGGCTTTATCAATTAATGCAAAATACCTTGAATAAAAGTTACCTCATTCAGTAAAACTGTGCAGCGGTATTCCAATTTCGTAATTACGTGCGTGCTTCTTTAAATATGCTTTCTTGCTATGCAAGCATACAGTATGCTTTCCAATATTTGATGGTTTAGATATCTCATTAAGGATCACATATTTAAGTTAATAACCACCACAAGATTGAATTTCATTTGAATAAGACGGGTCATAATAGTCAAATAGTCCGCATTGATAATCCAGCCTTCCAATACGCCTCTATAGATTTGTTATTACGGTAATCAATAAACACGTTAAATACCTTACTTGGAGCGGGATTAAGACGAATATAGTCCTTTGTTGTCATTTTAATCTTGTTTTCACACACTTTTTTACATTTTCTTACTCAATTCCTTAATCCGGACTAGAGCATTAAATACAAACTTAATACAAACTCTAATGTAATATCAATGAAACACGCGATATTTAATACCGTTATGAATTTTCACGGCTGTCGTCCATTTAGTTTTAATAACTAAAACAAGATTCTATCGAAACTCACTGTACCCATCTTGTTTTTAATGATGTCGAGACACGCTTATCAACTGACAGCAAAAGGTGGGTTGTATATGGACACAATACATGAAGGTACAGCAAAATTGAAGATACGCAGATAATTCAAAATAACAATTTGCATCATATTATACGAAATATATAACATTAAATATTTATTAAAATATATTATAAAAACGTCCACACTTTATTTGAAACAACCCCGGGACATTTGTTTGAATACTGTAATCATTCATTTAGTTTGTGTGGAAACCTCGATCGTGTTTAGTTCAGGGTTTGTACAATAAAATTATTGTCTCTACCTAAACAAGAGCATACATTATTACATGTAATTGCATTCTTTGGCGAACAGGCATAGCATTTAAGATTTATACATTCATTTCTGTTTACTTAATACTTGAACAATACAGAAAGAACTTAAACCATTGTATTCTATGTCATTCAGCACCGAAGTGTCTCGTAGAGTTTGATCAATACTGATTGCTTAACAAACGACGCTCGATAGCCCGTAAATACATCTGGGGCTTAATGCGTGCGCACATGTACACTAGATACACACTACAGCGTTCATGTTCAATTTATGAGGCATTCATGCAAAAAGAAAAGAACACGCGCTGATTTGAATCAATAAAGAAAATGTACGATAATTATTACATGGTATGTTTTGTGATATCATGTGTATTACATGGTATGTATTTTGATATCATGTTTATTACATGGTATATATTGTGATATCATGTTGATATCATGCTTATTACATGATATGTATTGTGATATCATGTTTATTACCTGGTATGTATTGTGATATCATGTTTAGTACATGGTATGTATTGTGATATAATGTTTATTACCTGGTATGTATTGTGATATCATGTTTATTACATGTTATGTATTGTGATATCATGTTTATTACATGGTATGTGTAGTGATATCATATGTTTGACACGGTGTGTATTGTGATATCATATTTATTACATGTTATGTATTGTGATATCATATTTATTACACGGTATGTATTGTGATATCATATTTATTACATGGTTTGTATTGTGATATTATATTTATTACATGGTATATATTGTGACTTGGTAAAGTAAACAAATATCCCGGTAAACACCCGGACGGACATGCAGAAAGATAAACAAACGGACGGACGGGCGGACGGGCTGACATCCAAACAAGCATACATGTTTTCGGAGATACGGAAAAATGGAAAACACGATAGGACTAAGACAAACACAATTTATCCGATAAAGCGACATGATGGTGTATACATG
>VMBQ01001127.1:0-30547 GCA_007657795.1 Dreissena rostriformis | reverse complement strand
ACTGGCGGTTACAGGGTCACTATCATGACTGGTGGTTACATGGTCACTATCATAATTGGTGGTTACATGGTCACTATCATAACTGGCGGTTACAGGGTCACTATCATAACTGGCGGTTACATGGTCACTATCACAACTGGTGGTTACATGGTCACTATCATAACTGGTGGTTACATAGTCATTATCATAACTGGTGGTTACATTGTCACAATCATAACTGGCGGTTACATGGTCACTATCAGGGTCACTTTCATGACTGGCGGTTACATGGTCACTATCATAACTGGCGGTTAAAAGGTCACTATCATGACTGGCGGTAACAGGGTCACTATCAGGGTCACTTTCCTGACTGGTGGTTACATGGTCACTTTCCTTACTGGTGGTTACATGGTCACTTTCTTGACAGGTGGTTATATGGTCACTTTCATGGCTGGCGGTTACAGGGTCACTTTTTTGACTGGCGGTTACAGGGTCACTATCATAACTGGCGGTTACATGGTCACTTTCAGAGTCACTATCATGGCTGGTGGTTACATGGTCACTATCATAACTGGCGGTTACAGGGTCACTATCATAACTGGCGGTTACATGGTCACTATCACAACTGGTGGTTACATGGTCACTATCATAACTGGTGGTTACATAGTCATTATCATAACTGGTGGTTACATTGTCACAATCATAACTGGCGGTTACATGGTCACTATCAGGGTCACTTTCATGACTGGCGGTTACATGGTCACTATCATAACTGGCGGTTAAAAGGTCACTATCATGACTGGCGGTAACAGGGTCACTATCAGGGTCACTTTCCTGACTGGTGGTTACATGGTCACTTTCCTTACTGGTGGTTACATGGTCACTTTCTTGACAGGTGGTTATATGGTCACTTTCATGGCTGGCGGTTACAGGGTCACTTTTTTGACTGGCGGTTACAGGGTCACTATCATAACTGGCGGTTACATGGTCACTTTCAGAGTCACTATCATGGCTGGTGGTTACATGGTCACTATCATAACTGGTGGTTACATGGTCACTATCATAACTAGCGGTTACATGGTCACTATCAGGGTCACTTTCATGACTGGCGGTTACAGGGTCACTATCATGACTGGCGGTAACAGGGTCACTATCAGGGTCACTTTCATGACTGGTGGTTACAGGGTCACTATCATGACTGGTGGTTACATGATCACTATCATGACTGGTGGTTACAGGGTCACTATCATGACTGGTGGTTACAGGGTCACTATCATGACTGGTGTTTACAGGGTCAATATCATGACTGGTGGTTACATGGTCACCATCATGACTGGTGGTTACAGGTTCACTATCATGACTGGTGGTTACAGGGTCACTATCATGACTGGCGGTAACAGGGTCACTATCAGGGTCACTTTCATGACTGGTTGTTACAGGGTCACTATTATGACTGGCGGTAACAGGGTCACTATCAGGGTCACTTTCATGGCTGATGGTTACAAGGTCACTATCATGACTGGCGGTAACATGGTCACAATCAGGGTCACTTTCATGACTGGTGGTTACAGGGTCATTATCATAACTAGCGGTTACAGGGTCACTATCATAACTGGTGGTTACAGGGTCACTATCATAACTGGCGGTAACATGGTCACTTTCAGAGTCACTATCATGACTGGTGGTTACAGGGTCCCTAGCAGGGTCACTTTCATGACTGGTGTTTACATGGCCACTTTCATGGCTGGCGGTTACAAGGTCACTATCATGACTGGCGGTAACAGGGTCACTATCAGGGTCACTTTCATGACTGGTGGTTACAGGGTCACTATCATAACTGAAGGTTACATTTCCACTTTCATGGCTGGTGGTTCCAGGGTCACTTTTCTTCTAACTGGTGGTTACATTGTCACTGTCATGACATGTGGTTACATGGTCACTATCATAACTGGCGGTTTCAGGGTCACTTTCATGGCTAGCGGTTACATGGTCACTATCAGGATCACTTTCATGACTGGTTGTTACATGGTCACTTTCCTGACTGGTGGTTACATGGTCACTATCATAACTGGCGGTTACAGGGTCACTATCAGGGTCACTTTAATGACTGGCGGTTACATGGTCACTATCATAACTGGCGGTTAAAGGGTCACTATCATGACGGGCGGTAACAGGGTCACTATCATGGTAACTTTCATGACTGGTGGTTACATGGTCACTTTCCTGACAGGTGGCTACATGGTCACTTTCCTGACTGGTGGTTATATCGTCACTTTCATGGCTGGCGGTTACAGGGTCACTTTTCTTACTGGCGATTACAGGGTCACTATCATAACTGGCGGTTACAGGGTCACTATCATGACTGGCGGTTACAGGGTCACTATCGTGACTGGCGGTTACTGGGTCACTATCATAACTGGCGGTTACATGGTCACTTTCAGAGTCACTATCATGACTGGTGGTTACATGGTCACTATCATAACTGGTGGTTACATGGTCACTATCATAACTGGTGGTTACATGGTCACTTTCATAACTGGCGGTTACATGGTCACTTTCAGAGTCACTATCATGACTGGTGGTTACATGGACACTATCATAACTGGCGGTTACAGGGTCACTATCATGACTGGCGGTAGCATGGTCACTATCAGGGTCACTTTTATGACTGGTGGTTACAGGGTCACTATCATGACTGGTTGTTACAGGGTCACTATCATGACTGGCGGTAACATGGTCACTATCAGGGTCACTTTCATGACTGGTGGTTACAGGGTCACTATTATGACTGGCGGTAACAGGGACACTATCAGGGTCACTTTCGTTGCTGGTGGTTACAGGGTGAATATCATGACTGGCGGTAACAGGGTCACAATCAGGGTCACTTTCATGACTGGTGGTTACAGGGTCATTATAATAACTAGCGGTTACAGGGTCACTATCATAACTGGCGGTTACAGGGTCACTATCATAACTGGCGGTTACAGGGTCCTTATCAGGGTCACTTTCATGACTGGTGTTTACATGGCCACTTTCATGGCTGGCGGTTACAGGGTCACTATCATGACTGGCGGAAACAGGGTCACTTTCAGGGTCACTTTCATGACTGGTGGTTACAGGGTCACTATCATAACTGGCGGTTACAATGCCACTTTCATGGCTGGTGGTTCCAGGGTCACTTTTCCTTAACTGGTGGTTACATGGTCACTTTCCTGACATGTGGTTACATGGTCACTATTATAACGGGCGGTTTCAGGGTCATTTGCACGGCTAGCGGTTACAGGGTCACTATCATGACTGGCGGTTACATGGTCACTATCATCACTGGCGGTTACAGGGTGACTTTCATGGCTAGCGGTTACATGGTCACTATCATAACCGGCGGTTATAGGGTCACTATCATAACTGGCGGTTACATGGTCACTATCAGGGTCACTTTTATGACCGGTGGTTACATGGTCACTTGCCTGACTGGTGGTTACATGGTCACGATCATAACTGGTGGTTACATGGTCACTATCAGGGTTACTTTCATGACTGGCGGTTACAGGGTCACTTTCCTGACTGGTGGGTACAGGGTCACTTTCATGGCTGGTGGGTACATTGTCATTTTCATGACTGGCGGTTACAGGGTCACTTCCTGACTGGTTGTTACATGGTCATTTTCATGATTGGTGGTTACAGGGTCACTTTCATGGCTGGTGTGTACATAGCCATTTTCATGACTGGCAGTTACATGGTCACTATCATAACTGGCGGTTACAGGGTCACTATCATGACTGTTGGTTACATGGTCACTATCAGGGTCACTTTCATGACTGGTGGTTACAGGATCACTATCATAACTGGCGGTTACAGGGTCACTATCATGACTGGTGGTTACATGGTCACTATCATAATTGGTGGTTACATGGTCACTATCATAACTGGCGGTTACAGGGTCACTATCATGACTGGTGGTTACGTGGTCACTATCAGGGTCACTTTCATGACTGTTGGTTACAGGGTCACTATCATAACTGGCGGTTACATGGTCACTATCATGACTGGTGGTTACATGGTCACTATCAGGGTCACTTCCATGACTGGCGGTTACAGGGTCACTATCATTACTGGTGGTTACACGGTCACTTTCATGACTGGTGGATACATGGTCACTATTAGGGTCACTTTCATGACTGGCGGTTACATGGTCAATTTCATGACTGGTCATTTTTATAACTGTTAGTTAAATGGTCACTTTCATGATTGGTGGTTACATGGTCAATTTCATGACTGGTGGTTACATGGTCAATTTCATTACTGGCGGTTACATGGTCACTTTTATGACTTGTGGTTACATGATCAATTTCATGACTGGTGGGTACATTGTCATTTTCATAACTGTTAGTTAAATGGTCACTTTTATGACTGGCTGTTACAGGGTCGCTATCAGGGTCATTTGTATGAGTGGCGGTTACAGGGCCACTATCATGACTGGCGGTTACAGGGCCACTATCATGACTGGCGGTTACAGGGCCATTATCATTACTGGTGGTTACAGGGTCGCTATCAGGGTCACTTTCCTGACTGGCGGTTACAGGTTCACTGTCATGGATAGGCCATTGGACATGACTGTTGATTAATGGATTAAGTAGTCGTCTCGTAATTAATGGGTCATGTTTCGTACTGGTGACATGCTTGTTGTGGTTATATGGCCAGGTCTGGTCAGGGCCGTTCTCGTGTTTATCTTAAATATACATTGTATAACAAAACATAAACATAAAATGTTAGGTACTCGTAGCTTTGTATGTATGTTGTTGAATACATCTATCTTCTCAAACAATATTGTCTATTTCATTTGTCATAAACTTATATTTTAACCTTCATTATAAATACATGAGTTCATCTTATAACTGATTTTTTTTTAAATATTAATTGTGTGTGAATATTTTTGTGTATTTTTCCAGCCATAATTAATTCAGACATCAATTTAATTCAGCACAGATTGCACGAATGATAATTAAAGGTTCGACGCACAGACAATCACTAGGCCTTTACGCTGTGTTAACTAATGAGAGTTAATATGGACACGCGTCACAACAGTTGAAAAAAGATAGCAATCAGAGGTTATGATTGTGTTTAGTTTGCAAGCAATTATTAAATACTTAAAATGAAATCCGACACTCAGCACTTGCAGTCGTTAAACGTTTCAAATCAGGTTAAAACAGCCAATAATTAAATGAAACAAATCTGTACATAATTTCAAAATACACGCATATATAGATTGTAAGTTTTTTTTTACATTATTACTATTATTTCGCAATTGTTACATAGATCTCAGTCATGATTTTTAAAGTTAAATGTTCAAGGGATATAATTATATTATTGTTTTGGAATGTGTACCAAATTATGACGTATTATTTATAAATCAATAAAGTATTATGATATTATATAATGAAACGAAATGCTGTTGTTGTTTTTTTTGCTGAAGATGCCATATTCCTATATATATTCGTTTAAGCTTTCAGTGATGTGGACACTTTCTTAGCACTCATCGGGTAGACACTTTTAACAGTGAATCATTGGTGTTAATTTTAAAATAAACATAATGTTGTAATACCATTCAACATTTGTCGTTCAAACAGGAACCTTCAATAACTGCTATTTTTTAAGGATATTGTGTTTAGTCTGATTAAAGGGACTGTCCACTAGATTTTGGCATGTATTGAAGCATGTCATGAAATGCTCTATATTGATAAATGCAAACATTTGACCTAAAAATCTGCAGTTAAAAAACAAGAATACAATTTAAAAAGGGAAAAAAAGTAAACCTCATCAGGGCTCGAACCAGTGACCATCGGGGTCCTGGAGTAAAAACCAATTAGACCGCTCGGCCATCCTGACAAGTATGTACGATAGCCGTATTTTATACCATATATAAGCAATCCTCGTAGTTTAACAAAATATAGCGACAATAACAGAACTTTCCAAATTATTCAATCGTTTCGCGTCGAACGACGCTTTATGATTTTGAGGTTTTCAAATCGTCAAAAGATGCATATAATGGATATTTAAGAGCGTTGTAAATGGTCAGTATTACTATTTCCTAAAAAATATCATAACAAACGCGAACATTTGCGAATATGAAACAACTTTTTTTAATTTTGTCAATTTACCAATCTGTTGGACGGCCCCTTTAAGGTTATATTACACTAGTCTGATTAAGGAAATATTACACTAGTCTGAATAAGGTTATATTACACAAACAGTATAAATCAATGGCTATTTAATTGTGTTCGACTATAATTGTACGTGATATTTGAGTGCCGGTAATTGTACGTGATATTTGAGTGCCGGTAATTGTACGTGATATTTGAGTGCCGGTAATTGTACATCATTGAAAACGTCGGTAATTTGTTCAAGATAACTGACATATCGCTTTTCAAACCACACTTTACATTACTACGTTTTAAAAATACCATAACGTGTATTGTCAATAGCGTTCAATTTGAATAATTTCTTAATAACACGTATGTTTTCAAACATGGTTAGGAAGCGCCGGTGAGTTTCATACATTCATCGTCTGTTATAGTGTGTTACATATGTAAGAAAAGTAAAATGAGGTTCGTTGAAATTGCAGCACATACAAATCGTAAAATGAAAGAAAACTTTTCTTTTTGTATTGCTTGTGCAGGGGCCCCTTTACCATCGCATCCGACATTTTCGAACGAACAGTGTTTTTTTTTAATGCATTTGGTTAAGTCCACATTTTTTATAACTATGTTTTTTTTTTAAATCGCTAGCAGAAAACGTGAACGAGGAAAACTTTGCCAGATTGTTTCGATTGAAAACTATTGACAATAAAGTTTTGCATGAATTAAGCAAATATGTTTAATTCATACGGGGAAAATGATTTATATTCTGCGCTTTTCTCTCGCCTCTGATTATATCGAAAATGTGATACAAAAAATAGTTTTATTTCGCTCGCTTGCTCCGTTTATTTGGGGACAAATTCAATTGAACTGATCGATTTGGTGTGGCCTTATTCCAACGAGTTTGAAACTTGAAGACCATTTTTATTACTTTGTTATAGCTTAAAGGGTTTATGTTAAAGTCTCTATTCGCGTTATGAACATTTCCTGGCCCTACCTTTTTCACAGTGGTATATCCGTCTGCCGGCGTCCATGGCCCGGGGGCGATGAGCATGGTCGTGCAGTGCATGGGACGAGTGCCGCGTATCCGGCCGGCGTGCTGTGGCGCCGTGTGCGCCCGGGAGCCGCGATCCTGGTAGGAGTAGTGCGATATAATGGGGTAGTAGTAGCCGCCCTCGGTCAGCAGCGTCACCGCCCGCTTGCCCTGCCCGTGACCCAGCATCACGGGGCTAGACTCCTGAATAGGCATCCGGGCGTCGTAAAGTCCCAGTAAACAAGATGAGTATTATTCTCAGAACATATTCACAGGTGATACGAGGTACATAGTTTTTAATATATCACACAAGAAGAACAACTTACTGTTCTGTATTTATGAACTTCTTAATTCACTACAGCACAAATCCCGATTACTTCACCATTAACCATTGTAACAATCAACTGTTTTATTGCTACTGAAATAAATCCAGCTCGGTTTAAGAGTAGACCCACGTTGTGTACTACACTTGAGCGATCTAATGGGTCGATTTTAAAACTCCTAATTTAAGTCGGATAGCGCGCTCTGTATTAATTACATTGCGTCCAACCCAATAACACACCAATTGACGCTACATGCGCGCTGCCTGGATACGACGTCGAAAATAGGTCTATGTGCATGATCATTTCGCCACGCAAAATTTACATCACAAAACGCTAGTACTTTTACAGTTTTATAATCCAGAATACATTTATACTTCACTGCAAAACCTTTTAATTAAAAGAACCACCTTTTGTATACATTTATATATTTTCCGACGGACGTCAAATACTGTTCCAGCACTTTTATTTTGGCCATAATAGTTATATATATCACGCAGCTCAA
This sequence comes from Dreissena rostriformis, assembly GCA_007657795.1. Lineage (NCBI taxonomy): Eukaryota > Metazoa > Mollusca > Bivalvia > Myida > Dreissenidae > Dreissena > Dreissena rostriformis. The sequence goes on along the minus strand of VMBQ01001127.1, from coordinate 22,576 downwards.
TTGGTGGTTGTCGGCTCAGGTAATACTTAAAAGTACCCCGGGCACTCTTAAGTATACAACAATGAACTCCGGGTACGGGAAATACGCTCCGACTAGTGACGAATACTAGCCCCGTGGCCGAATGTCGAATATGTAGAACGATATTATTGAAAGCTTAAGTTAACAAAGCAGCATACTTTTTGTAAAAATCGCACATGTACAACTTCATATCATAAGGAACAATGGCTGCAAGTTTGAATGTTGTACGTTGAAAAGTGTCGGGCAATGCCTGGGGATAAGTTTACGAACAGACAAAACAAACGGACAGATAGACGTCCATGTTGATTACAGTATACGCCTCCCGAGGGGAAAAATAAAGAATATCAAATATATACAGGCGCATTATTGTGTTAGCTGTTGATTTTTCGTATAAATTATCAGCTAACATGTAAATGCAAAGCAGTTGATGCATTTAACAAACCGCTAATCATTTCAAGCTGCGTTCTTTCAACAGCGTTAAAGAGTATTTACTGACGGAAATAAATGTCATTTTTCATTCCTATCAGATGAATCCACAAACTCGTACAACTAATATTAAAAGTAATTGGCATGCCTTTTTGGACTTAATTATAAATACATGTAATTAAGAAAAAAAATCTTGTCCTGCCTTTAGATGATTGTATTTAGAATCAAACGAATTTGAACGAATTTAGTAGAGGGTCGCCAAGTGCAAACATTTGTTATCCCCACACTTTTTGAAAAAAAGGTGGGTATATTGTGGTTATCTCCGCCGTCCGTCTGTCTGTCCGTCCGTCCGTCCTGGCCAATATCTCCTCCTACACTATTAGCACTAGAACCCTGAAACTTACACACATGGTAGCTATGAGCATATGTGCGACCCTGCACTACGTGTATTTGGAATTTTGATCTGACCCCTGGGTCAAAAGTAATGGGGGGTTGGGGTGGTCCCGCTTCAGAAATTTTCACTCATTTTTTTAGGTTATTTTACATTTACTTCTTTATTTTTTACACCGATTCTCTTCAAATTGATACTGGACCTCTCTTATGTCAATACAGTCAATCTCAACCATGCATGGCCCCATTCCCAACCCTGGGGCGCCACGCCCACATAGGCCACCCCACCAAAAATTTCCATTTACTATAATTTCTTCATTTCTACACGGATTCACTTCAAATTGATACTGAACTTCTCTTATGACATTAGGGTCAATCTCAACTATGCATGGCCCCATTACCAACCCTGGGGCGCCCCGCCCCCATAGACCACACCCACCCAAAATTGCCTTTTACTATAATTTCTTCATTTCTACACCGATTCACTTCAAATTGATACTGGACCTCTCTTATGACAATACGGTCAATCTCAACCATGCATGGCCCCATTCCCAACCCTGGGGCGCCCCGCCCACATAGGCCACACCCACCAAAAATTGCCATTTACTATAATTTCTTCATTTCTACACGGATTCACTTCAAATTGATACTGAACTTCTCTTATGACAATACGGTCAATCTCAACTATGCATGGCCCCATTACCAACCCTGGGGCGCCCCGCCCACATAGGCCACACCCACCCAAAATTGCCTTTTACTATAATTTCTTCATTTCTACACCGATTCACTTCAAATTGATACTGAACTTCTCTTATGACAATACGGTCAATCTCAACTATGCATGGCCCCATTACCAACCCTGGGGCGCCCTGCCCACATAGGTCACACCCACCCAAAATTGCCTTTACTATAACTTCATTTCTACACCTACTCACTTCTAATTGATACTGAACTTCTCTATGACAATACGGTCAATCTCGACTATGCATGGCCCCATTTCCAACCCTGGGGCACACCTAGGTCAAACATTTGGTGTGGGGATACGCGTCGGCCTCTGCCGCGCCATTTCTAGTTTGAAATTATTACGAACTCCAGCCAACGGTAAAGAACACTCAATTTGTTTGGAAAGCCATACATGGACAAATGCATCGCTCCCTGGCAGCGATGTTTTACATGAAAGAAATTTGATTGATAATCTCACAATCAACGTGTTTATCTCAATAGTATCAGGGTACATGAAGTTTGTTTTGTTAAATTACTGAAGAAGGCGCCCACCAGAAAAGCTCACTATTGAGCAATCCCACTGTGTAGATGCATATCGGTCGCCTTTCTGTCAAAATGCTGCCTATCTGTTCATTCTTCGCTGCCTCTCTGTCATAAACAAGACAAATGGATGCTCGGAATTCACAAAACAGGTAAGAACATCTACAATTAAAATCCGTAAATACATTTGTGCATAAAACAGGTGGTCCATGAGTTGACCAAACACTTATCACAAACTCTATCGAAGTTGAAATGATGACAAGGGTGGAACAATCGTGCATATATGCCAGTTTGATGACTTTTTAACATAGCCTTTCCGTAATACGTCAAATATCTAGTGTCATTGATATCATCTTTATGGTCATATCTTTACGTTCAATTGACGCTATTTAGTAATTTTCATGAATTTTTCTTGAAAAATGCCTACTTTCGCTTTCGTTGTGGCAAGGAAAGCCTCTCGATCGGCTCACTTTTCTGGCACGGGAAGCCTAGTCGTCGATTGAGACTGGCATGGGAACACTGTCCATTATATTTTAGGCCGTATAGCCGTTCCTCGCAACAATGGGAATTGTGTATTTTAAGCTTCGCAGTGATAAAATGATTAACTTTACACACTTATCATTAGGCTGTCTGTTTCATCAGTCAGGGACACTTATCAAGAGGTTCTCTGTTACACCAGTTAAAGAACACTTATCAAGAGGCTGTATATTACATCAGTCAAGAACACTTATCAAGAGGTTGTCTGTTACACAAGTCAAGAACACTTATCAAAATGCTGTCTGTGACATCAGTCAAGAACACTTATCAAGAAGCTGTCTGTTACACCAGTCAGGGACACTTATGAAGATGCTGTCTGTTACACCAGTCAAGAACACTTATCAAGAGGCTGTCACCAGTCAATAACACTTATCAAGAGACTGTCTGTTACACAAGTCAAAAACACTTATCAAGAGGCTGTCTGTTACACCAGTCAAGAACACTTATCAAGAGGCTGTCTGTTACAACAGTCTATAACAATCGTGCATATATGCCAGTTTGACGACTTTTTAACATAGTCTTTCCGTAATATGTCAACTATCTAGTGTCATTGATATCATCTTTATGATCAAATCTTTACGTTCAATTTACGCTTTTTAATAATTTTCATGAATTTTACTTAAAAAATGCCTACTTTCGCTTTCGTTGTGGCACGGAAAGCCTCTCGATCGGCTCACTTTTCTGGCACGGGAAGCCTAGTCGTATATTGAGACTGGCATAGGAACACTGTCCATTACCTTTTAGGCCGTATAGCCGTTCCTCGCAACAATGGGAATGGTGTATGTTAAGCATCGCAATTATAAAATGATTAACTTTACACATTGCATATTCCTTTCAACTATTGTGAAACTGACTATTCTGGTGTCAAAATATACTGAAATTTAATTTTATGACAGTTTTAATAAATTCATTTCATGATAAAGTTAATCATTTTATCATTGCGATGTTTAAATAGAGCATCAGTATGTCTGTTACACCAGTCAAGAACACTTATCAAGAGGCTGTCTGTTAATCAGTCAAAATCACTTATCAAGAGGCTGTTTGTTTCACCAGTCAATAACACTTATAATGAGGAAGTCTGTTACACCAGTTAAGAACACTTATCAAGAGGCTGTCTGTTACATCAGTCAAGAACACTTATCAAGAGGATGTTTGTTTCACCAGTCAATAACACTTATCATGAGGCTGTCTGTTACAGAAGTCAGGGACACTTATCAAGAGGCTGTCTTTTACAATAGTCAGGGACACTTATCAAGAGGCTGTCTGTTACACCAGTCAGGGACACTTATCAAGAGGCTGTCTGTTACATCAGTCAAGAACACGTATCATGAGGCTGTCTGTAACACCAGTCAGGGAAACTTAACAAGAGTTTGTCTGTTACATAAGTCAAGACTGTATGTTACACCAGTCAGGAACACTTATCACGAGGTTGTCTGTAACACCAGTCAAGAAAACTAATCAAAAGACTGTATGTTAAACCTGTCAAGAACACTAATCAAAAGGCTGTCTGTTACATCAGTCAAGAACACTTATCAAGAGGCTGTCTGTTACATCAGTCAAGAACACTTATCAAGAGGTTGTCTGGTACACGAGTCAAGAACACGGTTACATCAGTCAAGAACACTTATCAAGAGGTTGTCTGGTACACGAGTCAAGAACACTTATCAAGACGCTGTTTGTTACAACAGTCTAGAACACTTATAAAGATGCTGTCTGTTAAACCAGTCATGAACACTTATCAAGAGTCTGTTTGTTTCACCAGTCAAGAACACGTATCAAGAGGTTGTCTGTTACACCAGTCAGGGACACTTATCAAGAGGCTGTATGTTATATCAGTCATGAACACTTATCAAGAGGATGTCTGTAACACCTGTCAGCAACACTATCAAGAGGTTGTCTGTTACACCAGTCAGGGACACTTATCAAAATGCTGTTTGTTATATCAGTCAAGAACACTTATCAATAGGCTGTCTGTCTGTTACACCAGTCAGGGGCACTTATCAAGAGGTTCTCTGTTACACCGTTAAAGAACACTTATCATTATCAAGAGGCTGTATATTACATCAGTCAAGAACACTTATCAAGAGGCTGTCTGTTTCACCAGTCAAGAACACTTATCAAGAGGTTGTCTGTTACACCAGTCAGGGACACGTATTTAGAGGCTGTATGTTACATCAGTCATGAACACTTATCAAGAGGTTGTCTGTTACACAAGTCAAGAAAACTTATCATGAGGCTGTCTGTTTCATCAGTCAGGGACACTTATCAAGAGGCTGTCAGTTACACCAGTCAGGGGCACTTATTAAGAGGTTCTCTGTTACACCAGTTAAAGAACACTTTTCAAGAGGCTGTATATTACATCAGTCAAGAACACTTATCAATAGGCTGTATGTTTCACCAGTCAAGAACACTTATCAAGAGGTTGTCTGTTACACCAGTAAGGGAAACTTATTAAGAGGCTGTATGTTACATCAGTCATGAACTCTTATCAAGAGGTTGTCTGTTACACAAGTCAAGAACACTTATCAAAATGCTGTCTGTGACATCAGTCAAGAACACTTATCAAGAAGCTGTCTGTTACACCAGTCAGGGACACTTATGAAGATGCTGTCTGTTACACCAGTCAAGAACACTTATCAAGCTGTCTGTCACACCAGTCAAGAACACTTATCAAGAGGCTGTCTGTTACAACAGTCTAGACCACTTATCGAGATGCTGTCTGTTAAACCAGTCAGGAATACTTATCAAGAGGCTGTCTTTTACATCAGTTAAGAACACTTTTCAAGAGGCTGTCTGTAACACCAGTCAAGAACACTTATCAAGATGCTGTCTGTTACACCAGTCAAGAACACTTATCAAGAAGCTGTCTGTTACAACAGTCTAGAACACTTATCAAGACGCTGTCTGTAACACCAGTCAAGAACACTTATCAAGATGCTGTCTGTTACACCAGTCAAGACCACTTATCAAGATGTTGTCTGTAACACCAGTCAAGAACACTAATCAAGATGCTGTCTGTTACAACAGTCAAGAACACTTATCAAGACGCTGTATGTTATAACAGTCAAGAACACTTACCAACAGGCTGTCTGTTACACCAGTCAATAACACTTATCAAGAGGCTGTCTGTTACACCAATCAAGAACACTTATCATGAGGCTGTCTGTTACAACAGTCAAGAACACTTATCAAGAGGCTGTATGTTACACCAGTCAAGAATACTTATCAAGAGGTTGTCTGTAACACAAGTCAAGACCACTATTCAAGAGGCTGTCTGTTACACCAGTCAAGAACACTTATCAAGAGGCCGTCTGTTTCACCAGTAAAGAACACTTATCAAGAGGCTGTCTGTTACACCAGTCAGGGACACTTACTAAGAGGCTGTGTGTTACATCAGTCATGAACAGTTATCAAGAGGTTGTCTGTTAAATAAGTCAAGAACACTTATCATGAGGCTGTCTGCTACACTAGTCAGGGACACTTATCAAAATGTTGTCTGTTACATCAGTCAAGAACACGTATCAAGACGCTGTCTGTTACAACAGTCAACAACATTTATCAAGAGGCTGTCTGTTACACCAGTCAAGAACACTTATCAAGAAGCTGTTTGTAACACCAGTCAAGAACACTTATCAAGAGGCTGTATGTTACACCAGTCAGGGATATTGATCAAGAGGCTGTATGTTACATCAGTCATGAACACTTATCAAGGGTCTGTCTGTTACTCCAGTCAGGGACAATTATCAAGAGGCTGTATGTTACATCAGTCATGAACACTTATGAAGAGGATGTCTGTTAAACCAGTCAAGAACACTTATCAAGATGATGTTTGTTTCACCAGTCAGAAACACTTACCAAGAGGTTGTCTGTTATACCAGTCAGGGACACTTATCAATATGTTGTTTGTTACACCAGTCAAGAACACTTATCAAGAGGCTGTCTGCTACACCAGTGAAAAACACTTATGAAGAGGCTGTCTGTTTCACCAGTCAATAACACTTCTCAAGAGGCTGTCTGTTACACCAGTCAAGAACACTTATCATGAGGTTGTATGTTACACCAGTCAATAACACTTATCAAGAGGCTGTCTGTTTCACCAGTCAATAACACTTATGAAGAGGCTGTCTTTACATCAGGCAGAAACACTTATGAAGAGGCTGTCGTTTACACCAGTCAAGAACACTTATCAATAGGCTGTCTGTTACACCAGTAAAGAACACTTATCAAGAGGCTGTGTGTTACATCAGTCAGACACTTATCAAGAGGCTGTCGGTTACACCAGTCAAGAACACTTATCAAGAGGCTGTCTGTTACACCAGTCAAGAACACTTATCAAGAGGATGTATGTTACACCAGTCAGGAACACTTATCAAGAGGCTGTCTGTTTCATCAGTCAAGAACATTAATCAAGAGGTTGTCGGTTACACCAGTCAAGAACACTTATCAAGAGGCTGTCTGTTACACCAGTCAAGAACACTTATCAAGAGGCTGTCTGTTACACCAGTCAGCAACACTTATCAAGAGGTTGTCGGTTACACCAGTCAGGAACACATTTCAAGAGGTTCTGCGTTTGTTTTAGTTTCATAATTCAAATTAAACCAAGAACCACAAATAATGCAAAATGACACAATACAATTATTGACTTAGCAAAGTGCATGCCTTAGTGAAATGATTGTTTGAATTAATATGGAGGTAGAAACAATTAGGTTGTCCGTTACACCAGTCAGGAACACTAATCAAGAGGCTCTGTGTTTGTTTCACTTACATAATTCAAATTGGATCAAAAAACACAAATACAGCGAAATGGCACAGTACAATTATTGACACAGCAAATTACATGCCTAAGTGAAATGATTGTTTGAATTAATATGGAGGTAGAAACAATGAAATTGAAACTTATATTAAAATTTTACAAATGTTCATTTGTACATTGTTTCAGAGACATATTTAAATAAGACATACATGTAAAATCTAGTGAACAACATCTAATATCAAGAGCTGTCTGTAGCACCAGTCAAGAACACTTATCAAGGGGTTATATGTTATACCAGTCGAGAACACTTATCAAGAGGTTATCTGTTACACCAGTCAATAACACTTATCAAGAGGCTGTATGTTACACCAGTCAGGAACACTTATCAAAAGGCTGTATGTTACATCAGTCATGAACACTTATCAAGAGGCTGTCTTTTACACCAGTCAATAACACTTATCAGGAAGGTTGTCTTTTACACCAGTCAGGAACACTTATCAAGAGGCTGTCTGTTACATCAGTCAAGAACAATTATCAAGAGGCTGTCTGTTACACCAGTCAATAACACTTCTCAAGAGGCTGTCTGTTACACAACTCAAGAAAACTTCTCAACAGGCTGTCTGTTACACCAGTCAATAACAATTATCAAGAGGCTGTCTGTTACACAAGTCAAGAACACTTATTAAGAGGCTGTCTGTTACACAAGTCAAGAACACTTATCAAGAGGCTGTCTGTTACACAAGTCATTAACACTTATCAAGAGGCTGTCTGTTACACAAGTCAAGAACACTTATCAAGAGGCTGTCTGTTACACCAGTCAATAACACTTATCAAGAGACTGTCTGTTACACAAGTCAAGAACACTTATCAAGAGGCTGTCTGTTACACAAGTCAATAACACTTATCAAGAGGCTGTCTGTTACACAAGTCAAGAACACTTATCAAGAGGGTGTCTGTTACACAAGTCAAGAACACTTATCAAGAGGCTGTCTGTTACACCAGTCAATAACACTTATCAAGAGGCTGTCAGTTACACAAGTCAAGAACACTTATCAAGAGGCTGTCTGTTACACAAGTCAAGAACACTTATCAAGAGGCTGTCTGTTACACAAGTCAAGAACACTTATAAAGAGGCTGTCTGTTACACCAGTCAATAACACTTCTCAAGAGGCTGTCTGTCACACAAGTCAAGAACACCTATCAAGAGGCTGTCTGTTTCACCAGTCAAGAACACTTATCAAGAGGCTGTCTGTTTCTCCAGTCAAGAACACTTATCAAAAGGCTGTCTGTTACTCCAGTCAAGAACAGTGATCAAGAGGCGGTCTGTTAAACCAATCAGGAACACTTATCAAGATGCTGTGTGTTACAACAGTCAGGAACACTTATCAAGAGGCTGTCTGTTACTCCAGTCAGGGATACTTATCAAGAGGTTGTCTGTTAAACCAGTCAGGAACACTTATCAAGATGCTGTATTTTACAACAGTCAGGAACACTTATCAAGAGGCTGTCTGTTACAACAGTCAGGAACACTTATCAAGAGGCTGTCTGTTACACCAGTCAGGAACACTTATCAAGAGGCTGTCTGTTACGCTCATTGGGTCATTGTCAACCTGAAATGGCCCACAAGTCACCTGGGGGTGACTAGAAGCCGATTCATGTCACCCTGGGGTGACTTCAAGCCGATAAATGTCACCCCCAGGAGACAAGAATCGACTTTAGAACACTTATCAAGAGGCTGTCTGTTACACCAGTCAGAAACACTTATCAAGAGGTTGTCTGTTACACCAGTCATGAACAGTTATCAAGAGGCTCTGTGTTTGTTTTATTTACCAAAATTCAAATTAGACCAAAAACCACAAATAAAGCAAAATGGCACAATACAAGTATTGACTTAGCAAAGTGTTCACCAGCACAACTTTATAACGCTACTGATCGGTTAATGGTAACTTGACAATGACTGTACCTTTAAGTCATAATCACATAAGTTGTATAGTAATTAACCAGTGATATGAAGATTGTTTACATTAAGTAACACTGCTTTTGGAAGCGTTTTTAACACTTTATTGTACTATTTACATAAATTCTATGAATTCAAAACTGACTGATTGTGCGTCACATGTGTAAAACTGTATAACCCTACCGGGCAGCTGGTGGTTAGGAATAACTTACATTGTGTTGCTCTCTAATGGGTTGTTTATTGCGATAATTTGTCTTCGCACGCACAAATAAATTATTGTTTAAACGTTTAATTTTGACTTGTGTCAGATTTTAAAACGGATGGAACAAGCGAAATCACTATATATCAAAGCAGAGGTGCGTAACAGTATTTGGCACATATTCAACAACAATAGTATATGACTTGCGAGTTAAGAATAGCTGAGGCTAAAGAAAGTATAGTTTGTTGTATTTTTTGGCAAATATTCTACTAACCTTACTAATAGTTTCATTCCAAATGAAAACATATATTAGTAGAAAGTGTCAATACAAAGGAAGAAAAAAAATCAGCATTTTTGAAACAAAGCTGTTTGTGGTATATTCTTTATGCTAAGTTTAAGTAGATTCATATGCGTGAAGTGTCATCCCAGATAAGCCTGTTCAGTGTACACAGGCTAATCAGGAACAACATATTCTGCCTACTCTGAATTTTAGTTTAGAAGAGAGCTCCTTTTAATGAAATTCCGTACAAGCGGAAAGTGTTGTCATTTGTGGATTTTTGTATTGTGTCTGATATAAGACTGTGGAGTTGAAAGTTCATTTGACATTTGATTTCGTGGTTGAAAGGACCCACGAAAATCCACAACAAATATTGTCCGACGAATAATATTTTTTTTACAGTAATTATGTGAATATGATCCCAGATCCCTGGTCACTTATGTCTCAGTACTGTTGATAATAGTTGGTGTTCGGGGCAGCGAACCCCTGGTCCTGGTACGGTGAGGGATACGTGTGCTCCCTGCCATGACCCTCATCTCCCTGACTCCGTGTCTGGTCGTACTGCATGTTGGGGTAGCGCTCCTGCTGCCACCGGTCAACAGCACCGTATTGGACGCTGTCGTCTGCAACATACATGTATATGTTAGGCACACGATTGTTATTGATATTTTGACAAAAACAACAACAGAACACTGTAACAATAGTTTGTCAACTTCATTATGTGAAGAACATAGTGTATTTCTTTTAAGGACTAAAACCAATGTCGTTACCTTTGAAATTCGCCTCAGAATACTGACGCTTTGGTGACACCTGGAAGTCCAGAGTGAAATTATCAGCTTTTCTCTTCCCACCGGACTTGTTGAGTGCTTTTCCACGTCCACGGTAGCCCCCATCTCTCCCAGCACCACCTGTACCCATTCCCAGCTGACCCTGACCTGAATCTGTTCTGGGTTCACCCGCAACCTGGCCACGATCATAGGACCAGGAAGGTTCAAACTTCCCAAATGCTGGCTGACCCCATTGTCTGTCAGGCAAGAGTTTCTGGTCATTGGAGACAGACCAGTGGAAAGTCTGGTTTGAAGGTTTTGCGGAAACTTGTGGCTGCTCCTGTTTGAACCTTTGTCCCGGACTGTGTTGCCTGGGAGACTTGTACCCTTGCTGTTTGGACTCATACCCCTGCTGTTTGGACTCATACCCTTGCTGTTTGGACTCATACCCCTGCTGTTTGGACTCATACCCCTGCTGTTTGGACTCATACCCCTGCTGTTTAGAATGGAATCCTTGCTGTTTGGACTCATACCCCTGCTGTTTGGACTCATACCCCTGCTGTTTGGACTGCTGGAAGGGCTGACCTGCCCCCTGACCCCGCCCCCATTTCCTGCCTGCTGGCTGACCCCTCGCACCCTGACCTCTCTTCTTCTCAGGAAAAGGGTCCTTCTTGACATCAACAGGTGGAATAATAGAGCCACCCTTGTCAGAGCTGAAGTAAACAAGTGCATGCTAACATCATATTACACATACCTTTATAATAGGGAAAATGAAACAACAGATTGGGTAACAATTACTTTAAAATCAAAACAACAAAACCAAACAAATCAAGACACTTTACAGAGACAGGAGTGTCAGTGTGATTGAACCTCAAAATGGAAGTAGACATGAGATTATATCTGGGACCTTAATGGAAGTAGACATGATATTGTATCTGGGACCTTAATGGAAGTAGACATGAGATTGTATCTGGGACCTTAATGGAAGTAGACATGAGATTGAATCTGGGACCTTAATGGAAGTAGACATGATATTGTATCTGGGACCTTAATAGAAGTAGACATGAGATTGTATCTGGGACTGGAAGTAGACATGAGATTGTATCTGGGGCTGGAAGTAGACATGAGATTGTATTTGGGACTGGAAGTAGACATGAGATTGTATCGGGGACTGGAAGTAGACATGAGATTGTATCTGGGACCTTAATGGAAGTAGACATGGAATGTATCTGGGACCTTAATGGAAGTAGACATGAGATTGTATCTGGGACCTTAACAAGTAGATGAGATTGTATCTGGGACCTTAACAAAGATGAACAACAGACAAGGAATTGTTATTGTGTAAAATGATGTTCCAAGACTATGATGTACACTCACAGTTTGCGTTCCATGTTCTCCAGTTTGGACTTCATTGCCTCCAGCATGGCCCTTGTCTCATCAGACTCACTGGCTGACCTGAAAGAGGCGCACAGGCATCACACACTACCCAAAGGCACAACAACACATTCATTGTTTAGTTCTAAACAGAAATTAAAGCAAACAAAACTTGAAAATTAACTTCAGCCATATTTGAACTTGCTTTTTTACTTCACAGTAAACAACTCAAGACATGTTATCTTACCGTCTCTGTTTGTTGTGTTCAAAGCGTGAGGGACTGCGCCACCTGTCTTCCTTCTGTCGCCTGTCATCATGGGGTCCATGAATCCATGCATCCCTCTGGGGTTCAAACTGCGTCCTGCTGAACTTTTCATGCTTTCTGGTCCTAAAGTCCACCTCAAATTGACCGTGTGGGGAGTGCAGGTCCTTGAATTGACCTCCCTGATAATCAGACTAGAGAAACAACTTGTCACAAAAGAAGCCCTTTTAAAGGTGTTGGTTACATAAATCTTGATAGAGTGAGCTGACAGGGTTATTTCATCAATGTTTTATCATTCTTTAAGCAATAATTTTGAATTGCTTAACTGACTGGTTATCAAGTTTGGAAGATATACTATGCCCATAAACATGGTCACCTAGTTGCATGATGATTCGATTTAAAATATTTGAGTTAGAGAGTGGATAAGGTTAATTTGGCCATTTTAAAACATTTAAAATTAATTTCGAGAAAAAACGCAATTTTTCGATGATTCAAGGGTCGGAACTCAAAAGAGTGTGGGTCAATTTGGCTGATTATCACACTTGACCTAGATGTTATTGCTTTTCACATTTTCATGAAGTATTGTGAAGATACAATGANTTCGAGGGGGGGGGGGGAGGTGGGCATAAAAAAAGGTTTTAAATGAAAGAATGCAATGTGTTCAGTGTTTAGATGATTCTTTGAACCCTACATACTGATAGTGGCTACTTACCCCAGGTGAGTAGTGTCCCCTGTGAAGGGTGGACCGGGTCGTGATGGCCTTCCCTCTCGCCCTGCCCCTGACACCACCTACAGGCCCTGCCCGTCCCCTTAAACCACGCCCACCTGTAACATCACAAATCAGACCATAATTGATCTATGTACATTAGCATACAGTAGTCTCACAGCGGAATGAAACAGTATCATCTAAAAGCATACAGAGAGAAACAAAAGGATAACATTCAAATCATAACTGAATTAGTAACCATTCAGCTCACATTTTTTTCACTTCAGAAGTTGTTTACTGGTAGAAGATCCGTATTGAACTGCACGGTTCAGGCAAAAATAGCCATTCTATTTTTCAGTTTCCCCAGACATACCTCTGCCTTTTAAGCCCTTGCCTCGGCCCTTTTGCAAACTTGTTCCAGAGGAAGAAGCCCCTAACTGTGACGAATTTGTGGCGGGTGAGTTCTTCCTTCCTGGAGTTGTGTTCCCTACTTGGCCTGGCACTGGGTGAGGTTTGACACCAACCTCTATGGTACGAAAACAACCAACATATAGCAGATGTGTAAGTGAAGTCCAACAGAAAACAAAAGGGCTATGATGGGCCTCACTCTCCTGAGTTCACCGACGCCAATTGTTTAAGTCTATACCTGGTGATCAAGTTTTTAACCCACTTGATCCAGATTCAATCATGGCCTTCATAGTCCAGATAAACAATCTGAACAAGCTTCATCAAGACTGAGGCATAAATGTGGACTCTAAAGTGGCAAGACTTTTCTTATTCTTAAAGATTTGAACCGGTGAATAAGTTTCTAAACGAACATGACCCAGATTCGAACTGAGCCAAGATATTGTCAAGATAAACATGTTGATCAAGTCTTATCCAAATTGAGTCATAAATGTGGACTCTAGAGTGGTAACAAAGTTGTTCAATGATTTGACCGACTGACCTAGTGTTTGGACATATATTAACCAGATTCAAACTCTGCTTAGAAATTGTTAAGCTAAACATTCTAAGAAAGTTTCATCAAGATTGTGTCATAAATGTGGCCTCTAGAGTGGTTACAAGGTTTTTCTAAGATTTGACTTCGTAACCTAANACTTCCTGACAGGTGAGCTAAAAATTAACTCCAGCCATATTTGAACTTGCTTTTTTACATCACAGTAAACAACTTGAGACATGGTATGTTACCGTCTCTCTTTGTTGTGTTCAAAGCGTGAGGTACTGCGCCACCTGTCTTCCTCCTGTCGCCTGTCATCATGGGGTCCATGAATCCATGCATCCCTCTGGGGTTCAAACTGCTTCCTGCTGAACTTGTCATGCTTTCTGGTCCTAAAGTCCGCCTCAAATTGACCGTGTGGGGAGCGTAGGTCGTTGAATTGACCTCCCTGATAATCAGACTAGAGTACCAACTTGTCACAAAAGAAGCCTGTTTAAAGGTGTCGGTTACATTAATCTTGATAGAGTGAACTGACAGGGCTATTTCAACCATTTGTTGTCATTCATAAAGCAATAACTTAGAATTGCTTAAAGAGATATTATGACTATAAACATTATCACCAAGTTTCCTGATGATCCGATTTAAAATATTCAAGTTAGAGAGGTGATAAGATTAATTTGGCCATTTTAAAACATTTAAAATTAATTGCTCCCGTGTTCCCATAATATATCCCATTTTTTTTAAGAGCCAAATAAAAAATCAGAGATTGTATTTATTTGCATCTATCCAAATCTATGTGTTAACAAGTATGCCTCCTATAGTTATAAGCAATCTAAACAAAAATTATCCAAGAGAAAATAATTGTGTTGTCATCTTTGAGGATGACCTTAAAAAAGAAAATGAACATAGTCTTCCTACTTACAGACAAACATTAGCTCATCTGTACACCCAACCATCATTTAAATGAGTCATAGTAAGTCAAACATTTATTGGAGGTATGTACAAAGTAATCTTTTAGACATCTTACAATTAAAAATAACAGTTATATGTATCTTGTTTATTAATTCATTTCGGAACTTCCAGCAGAGGCATTATTAAAAAAAAAATTAAATGAAAGAATGCAGTGTGTTCTGTGTTTAATTGATTCTTTGAACCCTACATACTGATAGTGGCTACTTACCCCAGGGGAGTAGTGTCCCGTGTGAAGGGTGGACCGGGGTGAGATGGCCATCCCTCCAGCCCTGCCCCTGATGCCCCCAACAGGCCCTGCCCGGCCCCTTAAACCACGCCCACCTGTAACACCACAAATCAGACCATAACTGATTTATGTACATTAGCATACAGTAGTATCACAGCAGAATGAAACAGTATCATCTAAAAGCATACGGAAGGAAACAAAAGGATAACATTCAAATCATAACTGAATGCGTAACCATTCAGCTCACATTTTTGTCACTTAAGAAGTTGGTCACCGGCAGATAATTGTTTCTTTATTGAACTGCACGGTTTAGGCAAAAATAGCCATTGTATGTTTTCAGTTTCCCCAGACATACTAGTACCTCTGCCTGTTATCGGTTTCCCCAGACATACCTCTGCCTTTCAAGCCCTGTCCTCGGCCCTTTCGCCAACTCGTTCCAAAGGAAGAAGCCCCAAACTGTGACGCGTAGGCGGGGGAGTTCTTCCTTCCTGCAGTTGTGTTCCCTACTTGGCCTGGCATTGGGTGAGGCTTGACACCACCCTCTATGGTAGGAAAACAACCAACATATAGCAGCTGTGTAAGTGAAGTCAAACAGAAAAAAGGGGCTATTATGGGCCTCACTCTCCTGAGTTCAGCGACACCAATTGTTTAAGTCTTTACCTGGTGATCAAGTTTTTACCCCACTTGATCCAGATTCAATCATGGCCTTCATAGTCAAGATAAACAATCTGACCAAGCTTCATCAAGACTGAGGCATAAATGTGGCCTCTAGAGTGGTAAGACTTTTCTTAAAGATTTGAACCTGTGAATAAGTTTCTAGCCGAACATGACCCAGATTTGAACTGAGCAAAGATGTTGTCAAGATAAATATTTTTATCAAGTTTCATCAAAATTGAGTCATAAATATGAACTCTAGAGTGGTAACAAGGTTTTTCAATGATTTGACAGACTGACCTAGTTTTTGGACATATATTAACCAGATTCAAACTCTGCTTAAAAATTGTAAAGCTAAAGATTGTAAGAAAGTTTCATCAAGATTGAGTCATAAATGTGGCCTCTAGAGTGGTTACAATGTTTTTCTAAGATTTGACCTGGTAACCTAGTCTTTGGACGGACATTACCCATATTTGAACTCAGCCTATATATTATCCAGGCAAACATTTTGACCAAGTGTCATTAAGATTGGAGGAAAAAAGTGGCCTCTAGAGTGATAACGAACTAAACATTGACGATGCACACTGCATGACGATGGACGCAGGACATAGGTTGATCACAATAGCTCCCCTTGAACACTCAATGAGGATATGTAGACTGCAGCTTACTGACTATCAATGAGGAGNAGGTGGAAAGTGTTGTCCCGGATTAGCCTTTGCGGACTGCACAGTCTAATCTGGGATGACACTTTACGCACATGCATTTTGTCCCGTTTTCTCAGAACACGACACATATTAACAATATGTATTCCAATATATTTCAAGTTACATTGTATAGAGAAATCAATCGATCAATGATTATATCATTACTTGTAATACCCTTACATTTCAGAACCTATAGGAATCGAAAATTAAACAATAAAGTATTTTTCAGTATTCTTAGATGGGCTTTCCTCTAATTGTTGTTTGGTCTTATCATCTTTGAATTGTTATTACACAATTTAACAATGCTTAATTGACTATATTTGATTAGAATCTTATTCCAGAGTTCACAAACAAGTTTTGAGGTCTCATTTATATTTGCCTCACCATCTGGGATGTATTAGCTTTGAAGATCAGAAATAGAAGGTCATACCTTTCTAGTTCAATTGTGGTTTGCATTTCCTTTCAAACCACTTTGATCTTATACAGTTGGAATGATCTTGTAACAAGTCAACAACATGTTACTTTAGTTGAGAACTTCTGATGGCACCAAACTGACACAGTAACCACAAAAGAACTTCATTCAATACTGTATAATGTCATTCTTATGAATGCTACAATTTCTATAAAAAATGTCTATAGATTATAAACTATATAGAGGATATTTTTCACAAGTGATCAGAGAAAATAATATAGAAGCAAGCATAGTCTCAAGTATATACTAAATTGGCACCAAACACGTTCAATCACAAAGAATTTAAATGTATTTCTTACAAGCAAAACAGTTTTCATTGAAACAAGAAAATCCCTTGAATTGATATCCCCCGACGAATACATTTTGTTTATTAATGGGTACAGAACTAAAAGATAAGGTTATTTAAAGTGTTGTGCCTTCACTTGTTCGTTACTTGTTTGTTGTAATAACTGCGACAGCTTGCTGGCATAAATGTGACTGTTAAGTGCACAATTACAAGTACAATATGTTCTGAATCTCCATTTGCATAAATTGAAAATTCCTGGTTTTTGAAAAATGGAGAGTGATGCGAACAATTTCTTACATGTTCCTTCAATTGTAACACAACAGCCTTTATTTTGCGAAAATGCATTCGGTGGTCATTAAGCGTTTACCAACTTATGACTCAGACAGCTTACAACACTTGCAACAATGCCAATATATGGCACCACAGATAGTTTGCCCCATACAGTACACTATGATTTTATTGAACCAACTGCAAGACTACTAGTGCATTATATGTTTATGTTTTCAAAACACAGACACATGGCTTCTAGCAAGTGGTCTTACAGACAGTTTGTACAGATCAGCAGTGCATCTGTATTTATAACAATATGGTTAAGATGGCATACAAAACACCACCAGTGAATAACTTACAGGCAAATATCTGTGTCATCGTAATCTTTCCCAATCAGCATTATTATTTTGTCAACATGGGGAAAGAGACTTTTCAGCTTTTCTCCTGATGTTTCTTTTTTCGGCATTTGTTGAATCATAACACGTCGCTGTTTCACTTCTACTGCAAAATGATAAGAACTCAGTAACTGAGAGCAGGTGTGCAGTCCCTGTCCTACAAACAATCAGCTGTGCAAGCCGATGTCAGAGTGACTTTACCACACTCACCAGCCTGTGTAAGGCTGCACTGCACCGAGCTCACTGTCACTACAAACTAGGAGTTGGTGGTGTTTATCATGTAGTATCTGTTATTTTAATAAATGTCAACCTTGTGACTACAAATAACACAATACATGTATGCACCAACTAGGCCTATGCAACAAGCTACAATAAATCTGTTACCGATGCATCAACACCCACATAGATGCTAGCATTCCCTGGTAGACATCCAGACTTGCAGAATTCCAGTCGAAACCAGAGCCAGGTATGAATTGAACAAAGGTCTCTGGTTGCACAAATTAAACTTATAATTATACAAATGTCACAGCCATACAGTTTTCATTTAGTTCTCAACCTGATACTGTACAGTTTCCCATTGACATTAACAATGCAAGCGACTGGATGATGTAGTCCAGCTGCAAGTCAGTAATCAGGTTTATGATGCATGGATCTATAAACTCGTAATGATGAGGCCTTTGACAAACATAACAAACCAGTCACTAGTCATTATTTGTTATAACATGATATTTATACATAATACGGAACTTGTAGTTCATGTAGTCACTGTACGATTACACGAAACCGATGTAGGGTACCGGTACTTGTTCTCAGTGACTGAACTATTACTTATAGGACCCGATTGTGAGGGCTGACAAGGTACACATCAACTGTCTGATCAATACTTTACACATTACTTTCCATACAGTGTACAACACTGTTCCAGACTTTTAATCAGCTGTTAACATACACAGTTCTTAGTTTCTGTCTTGACACTTTAGCCTCTGCCTGGTGAAGTGTTCAAGCAAATAACAGACTCTTTATTGAGCTGTCTTCAGATTCCAGTGCCCATATATAATTACATACTGGCGTTCATACAGCATCATCGAACACACTTTGCTTGTTTATAATGGTTTTCCTTTTATACCTTTGTATATAACATGCAGTACATATCTGTGGTGCTGGTGGCTTTTAGTAACTGATGACTGCTGTCTATTGATACATTGTAAACACATTTCATGTTAATGATATTAGATGGCGGGTAGCAGCAAAATAATGCACTCATATCATTGGCTTTTACAATAAAGGACAATAAAGACAATGTCAAAACCGTTGCAAACGAGCAAGTCAATTTTTATTTAATTTCATTTAGATGTTCAAAATGGTTTGATTTTAAATTTAAGTTTGTTTCTCCAGAATAGGAAACATTTTCAAAAAATGCGTCTACCATTGAGCTGTGATCCTCCCCCTGGTTGTACTTACAGGCTCTGGAGTTGGTATACTCGTTTCTCTTCTGTACCCAGGCCTTGCACTCTGAAAGGAAACAAGCAAGTAACATGTCTCCAGTGCAACAAGAAAGCACAATAACATGTCTCCAGACGCAGCAATCATGTGCGGTTTATGGCAAACTTTTGCATATGCGCATTATATGTTAAGATATGTGTACTTCCGTAATTACTCTAAGTTTTAATTTAAAATTTAGATACGAAAAGTATTAAAAAATACAGGTGTCCGAAAATTTAGAGACACTCTAAAAAGATTGAATTGATGATCGGATTCGGGTATGCAATATGTATAACGTTCATGGTATTAATGACTTATATCACCTGCTTGTAAAATACCACGCCGTATAGTATAAATTACTTTTATATATACTTGCACTTTATCAAATTTAATTTCACATGCTTTATTTTTGTACAGAAAGTTACTCCAATGCTCTTTTTTTCTTAGTTTGTTCGTCCATTGTTGTCTAACACGTTCATTGTTTAAATCACAAGATGCATTACGTTTTGGAGCGTTTAGTATTTGTCATAGTTATCTTTCTCGGCTGAAACCATTGTTTATTACCCGTATACATGGATATTTACCCAATAACGCAATTGTAATGGTCCAGTGCCCAAAGGCATTCATATCCCATTTTGTATGGCCTTAATCCTGTCAAAAAACCGCATGATGGAGATGACACCAGACAAGTAAAAACAGGGACTAAATCTGGTAAAATAGCGCTGTAAGATGTATCGTCCAAAAATTTAGAGTCATAAATTATTACAAAAACCCGTATGTCCAAAAATTAAGAGTCATGAAAAGTATTTTTTTTGGCAAAAAAAGGGGTGTCCGAAAATTCAGAGTGTCCGAAAACTCTAGAGTTATAACGGTTATATTCAAATATTGATTAAAAATAATAAAATGTGACAAAATTATTCTGCAATCAATATTGGATGGTGGCTTGACTGACTTAAAATAATCATAATACGGTCAAATGAATTGGAAAGGTTAATCGATAGGACTTACTTTTTTATTACAAACAAGTAAAATATGTTATCCTTTGTAAAAAGGTATTAAATTATCCTTTGATTGTTCTTTAAGACAGACAAAGAAGTACTCATGGATTCCAAATAGCCCACCTTGAACAGCCTTATTGAATGCCTCCGGAAACTTGACGGACATGTCCCGTCCATTGATGTTCAGGTCACTCAGTTTGTCGGATATCTTCACCAGAATGGACGGGAACGTGATCTCAAAGGGCAGGCGCACATACCTGTAACCAGACAGAAACAGGAGAACTGAGAACTGGAAACACACACAGCTGTGTACCTTTAGAAAGCACTTGGGCCATTCCTAGAAAATCATCCAAGAAACCGTTTTATAACACGTTCAGATGTAACTAAAGCACTGACAAACATTGACATAAAATAATCTTTGCTGCCTTTTCTTTTACAGAAGCATTTATTTTAACAGCCGTTTTTAATTGTGTGTTACCTTATTTTTTTATTACATGTACTCTCAGTTGTTAAGCCATAAAGAACAAATGTTCAATTTGGGCTTTTGAACAAAAACGCTAGAAACAATAACATTTATGATTAATTAAGAGAACACGCGTTAACAACGTACCCACAACTGTCCACAACTTTAAGGCCGTTGTCCAGAGTCTTTTCCTTGGGTTCAAATTTGATTTCAAACGTGGGGTTGATCTTAAGAATGTTGTAGAGTTTCTTGCAGTGCAGGTCAATCAGACGTATTGGACCAATGTTCACAGTCAACTGCTTCACTGATCAACAAAAACAGGCAAGCTAAATATCACAACATGGCATTATTTGATTGAAATTTTATAACGTGCTTGTTTGTGTGATTTGTCTCGGTTTTAAATTGTCATATTAGTCATATCATAACGGTCAGTATACCTACTTACACTTTTCCTGCCTTAGCTGGTTTACCAGTACCAAGGTCATACATGTTGTATACCGGTACATACCGGTATGCCAGTAACTGACGTCTTCCCTACTCGAATCAATGGTAGGTTAAGAATGGCTTCAGTAATGATTAAATGACCAACCCCACCACAAGTTATATGACTAGGCTGGGAATCAAACCCAGGATCCTCAGTTGGGTAGTCAAGCGCACAACAAATGAGCTTGCCAGTCTGCTTATATGTTATGTGCATTAAATCTAAGCATATACTGTTTTAAAATACTCACACTTGCTCAGTGATTTTGGAATAGGTGTTGCAAATCCTCTGTCGTATACAATCTCAGGCTTACTGGCCTGTGGCCGAGCTGATGCTGCAACCTTCAGAGCACCACCTTAGGAAAGTGAACAACCGTTGTTTGAGATACACATGTACTGTCCTAGCAAAACATCGCTTAACAGAACATTGTCATCCTTGATGTATGAAATAAAGTTGAAGATGATACATTTAAATTAAAGTCTAATATAACAGACATATTCTGAGCTGGGAATTCCAATTAACAATCTATTTTATATATGGTTTTACCTTTTACAGATTGGAATTCAATGGTGACAGCTGGTTTTGGTGGACTGTCCGCTATTTCAATAACCTAAGAAGAAAACATTGGTTATGATAGCCTATGACATAATTTAATCACCTCTCATGCTACAGTACTTTACACAACAAACAAGACTGTTTTTATCATATACCATTTTCTATATATGTTCCTGTTTCTGGAGATATTGTTCATTTAAAAAACAATTTCATGTCAAGTAAACACGCTTCACAGAATGACAATTCAAATATTGGCATTTACATAAAAAAGCAGTCAAGCTACTAGCATGATATGCAAACAGATAATGCTAAAAGCAAATACTGTTTCTCATTTTTGAATGTTGGATACAGCGTTTATTAGTGGCAGGAAATCCAAAACTATGTAACAAGTTCTGTCCTTCAGTTTGCAATAAATAGCAGGGCGCAACACCTGTTCCCAATTTAAATGTGCCCCACTGCCCTTAATACCAACCTTCTCTTTATATCTACAGACTCCTTCACAAATCAATTATTTATGATAAAAATGTGTATACATGTATATGGTTTCTGCACCTGACACATATATGCATGTTTTTAATGAGATGTCCTTGACCCTGTCAACTTTTACATGAATTGCGTGCAAAACACGTCTTACTCATGGCAAGACTAAACAAACAGTACTCAATTAAAGATGTAATCTAGGAAAATCTATGGAGCGCATCAAACCCCAAAACTGTATGCACATTAAACAATTAGTTAAATTCTTATCATAT
>VMBQ01001126.1:0-200069 GCA_007657795.1 Dreissena rostriformis | reverse complement strand
CATTTAATGACATGCTTCAATACATGCCAAAATCTGTTGGACGGCCCCAGGTTTTCATAATTTCAAAAATAATATAACATGAATTTACTAACAAAACTGACATATTTGGAATAGATTTGAATAATTATAATAACAAGTTCAAATATAAAATAAAACAAGACAGCAAACTTGTCACAATTTATGCCCATTTAAAGGCATTGGTTACATTGATCCTCAAACAATTAATGTGTTGTTCAAATGAAGAGAAAATAATGGACACAACAAGAAACATGGACATGCAGTGAAACCAGGGTTGGTACTCACCAATCCAGTTATAGACTTCAGAATAAAGAATAGATTAAAAACCAAGAAAAGCAAACTCAGCGTTCAGATATATACTGTTTAAAAATAATATACTTTCATAATATTTATTACATATTTATTTGTTGTTGTTTTTTTTTTTCACAGGAAACCTATGAGATTATTCTGAGTAAAAACAAACAAACTGGCAGCCACACTATATGCTCTCAAATGTAAACAATTATAATGCACTTTTCCACAATAAATAAGAACTTAAAGATGTAAAAGTACAATATGTAACATTATTGGAAAATATTAGTACATTATGCAACTTTTTATTCACTGTTTTATAAACATTTAAACTATAAATGTTGGTTTGGCATAAAAAAGAAGACCTAAGAGGCCCTAGGTTTCTTATCTGATACCAGAAGGAACTGAACTGGTTTGAGCAGTGTTTTTTTATGTTTCCACTATTTAGAAATCAGCGGGGACACTGTTAGAACAAATGTTTCTTAGCATGTTTCCTGATGAATTGGCAAAAAATATTACTTTTATAGTATTTACATGGTTACATTAAAGCCATATGAGAAAAACTGCCTAGCCTCCTGATGGTTATGTTTTGTGTTTACTAAAAACCATGGCGGGGGAAATGAAAAGCCCAGGGACATGATTGAATCAAACTTGGCAGATGACCACAGTTTGAGGTTACATAACAAACACTGAACCTCTTTGCCATGCATTTTCAGAAAAAAAAATGTAAATATTTTTATTGTGGTTGTGAATATGTATTATTTTAAGATGTTGTCTGCCAAATACAAAACATATGGGCCTTTCGGTTTCAAAGGAGATTTTTAAACTTTTCATTATATAAGTATATGGGAAACAAGTTACCCCTGAGAGGGAGTGGCTATGTTGACCATAGGGACCTAATTTTAACAAACTTGTTAGAGGACCATCATGGTATGTTACACACCATGCGAAACCTTTTGGCCTTGTGATTTCAGAGATTATTTAAGTTCTCTCTAAACAGGTACCGGTATTAGGTAAATGAACTACCCCTAGGGCATGGCAAATTTCGACCCCAGGGCAATTATTTGAAGAAGCAATTAAATTTGTTGAATTTATATTCCCAGCAAAATAAATTTTGTATGGATGGTGCAGAACTAAAAGAAAATTTGTAACTGAAGGGTTAAGCCTTTTATTAATTATGTTTTTAACTTTTTTTTACCTGTGATGTGTTTTCTGCAGACAATATGAAAATGCTGATAGTATCTTTGTCATAAATCATTGACATTGAAAGCATTGTGACAAAAGGAGAAATTGTGTGCTATGTGAAATTTATCTGTACACAAACTCCGCACACAACTACTTATAGAATCATTCATTAATACACATTAAAAAAAAGTTTAATAAAACCTATTAAAGCAGTTCTAAAATAAAGCTCCCGCATTAAAACAATCCTAAATGAAGTAGAATTTTTTAAAGTAACAAATCATGGTAAAAATGAAAAATTTAGGCATTCATTTGAGCAAAGTTTTAATGCTTAAATAACATATCTGTATGAGTCTTATTTGCTCATTATAACAGGTATCAGATGTACATTAGCATAGATACTGTTAATCATATTGTTGAGTTGATTAATAGTAATTAATGAAGAACACAATTTGATCTATACTAGTATTTACGGCAAAACATGACCCTAATAGAAAATGCCCGACCAAACAAACGATACCAAACTTGACCTGACCCTATAATGCAATGTGCATTTAAAACTTATTTCAGACACTTTTAAGTCCCATTACTCTGACAAAAATAATTGAAGCGGAATGTCCAGTTAGTATGAGCCCTTCTACTGGTAATGAGGCTTCCCATAAATATTCATTTGAAATCATTGCAACCAAGGGACGACGACTAATGTATATATGACATAATTTTACCAATTTTGGCTTCCCATGATAGAGTTTGTTCAGAAGCAGCAATTTGGTAAAGTTTACATAAAACCTTCTTGCTAAGAAGAGCTTTAAAAACAACACAAAATATTATTTATGACTTTAACTTTTGACACATACTCAGGTTTGAAAGCAGTACTGGCTGATGAAACTGTTATTTTTAATTCTGTCTTGTGGACTTTTGGAGACCTGAAATACATGCATTAAAACAGCAGAGTTGTGAAAGCCAACAAATTAGCTAAACAGTTTTCATCCTAAAAGGTCCAGTGACATTAGCCTTTGACCAGTTCACCAAAAAATTGACAGGCATCTTCCTTTTCTACCACATTACCAGCACGCTATTTTCTATAATCATAGGTCAAAGCATTACAGAGGGGAAACAAATTGAAAAGAAACTTTCATGATGAAAACGAACTTGAACACACGCACACATACTGCATAACACAAACAAATTATTATCTATAGTAAATTATAATTGATAATAAATGTTGTTTTCCATTCTGAAACAAGACGGCCAAGATGGCCCTAGAGCGCTCACCTGTGAAATGAGCTTGCCCAGTGGTATGATTTGAACAATCTTTGTCACATATCAAATATCAAAGCTGCGTGCTTTGTGGTTAAAGATAAACAAGGTTTTTCAAGCTTTGACCTGGTCAATGTTTTTCAACAGACCAGAACCACTTTTGAACTCAACCAACATATAATTAAGACAAACATTTTGACAAAGTTACATGAAGATTGGGCATGAAATGTGACTTCTACAGTGTTTACAAGGTTTTTCTATTTTTTTACATAGTAACCTAGTTTTTGACCCAGCATGACCCAGTTTCGAACGCGATCGAGATATCATTGGGACAAATCTTCTTACCAAGTTTCATGAAGATCCGACAATAAATGTGATCTCTATAGAGTGTTTACGAACAAATGTGGACGAACGGACGGATGACGGACAAAGACCGGTCACAAAAGCTCACCTGAGCAATCAGGTGAGCTAATAAAAAACAAACTTTTTAGATGCCTACATGAAACATGTAGAGCCCATTGTCATAAATGCTTAAGTGTGACATTGTCCAAGGGGGTAACACATCTGCTTCGCATGGTGTAAATATTTGGTAAATTATTTAAAATTGCATGATCAATGATCATGTTACAATCTGCACAAGCTGTTTTATGGCCATATTTGACTTTTGACCATTACGTGTGATCTTGACATTTAAGGCCGGACACGCTCTTTTATGGACAAATTTAGTTTTGACCTGGGTTACTTCTGGTGTGTTCACAAGGTAAATTTTGATGACGAAAGATGCTTGAAGGATGAAAGACAACAAAATAAGGACAAAAGTTGATCACAAAAGATTACCATGAGCACGTTGTGCTAAGGTGACCTTCAAAATGTGACTTCTTGAGTGTTCACAAGGTTTCACCATAGCCATTTTTTATCAAACTGTTCTATTTATAAATATAACTGCGGCTACAGTTAGTACCAATATTTTAAACACATGACAATCACCGTTAATAATAATTGTAGTTACATTTTTTCATATTTAGATTTTCACCTTCAAATTCTTTAATGCGTCAGAAATACAATTAAATAAGTATATGCAATTTTCAGAAGTACATTACTTCGTTGAATGTTTTACATCACAATATGATTAACATTTATAATTGTATGACTGTCATACATATTTATAACCACGTAAACACATTTTTTTAAACAGATATATTTTTAGCTGCTGGCTGTACATGAACCTTTGACTCCAAAGGTATTACATACATGATTGCCCATGTTTAGCAATCTTTAAAGCCGCCCGAGTTGATGTTGGTATATTTACCCATTTTTGTTATGTGTCGCAAAAAAGTGATTATAAGTTAAAATGTGTTTGTATTTATGTCAGATGTGCACAAAATTTGGTCAAAATCGGTCAAGAAATGCTCAAATTCAGTACAAAGATAGGTCTTTTCAATTTCTGTGCATGCACAGAAATAATCTTAACTTAAACACGGACGGGTCACATGTAAAACCACGTGACCATTGCATCATTGTTAACGCCATTTGCATAAATCATGAATAATCATGTCATTACCCGTTTACAATGGGACAAGCAAACAGACAGGACATAGCAGGGTAATGTTTTTGCAGCGTGACTTTTTGTTAATATATATCTATGCATATTACTCAACAAATTTCAATAAACTTTTATCAAGCTTGATAAAGACTCCTTTTGTTTTCAATCCACAAATAGGCCTTATTGAATTTGCTCTGATCTGAGAAATCGTTTTTATGCAATCAGCTTGCATTCTCACTTTTAACGAACATGATATTCAATACACAATGATCCTCATTTATCCATTAAGACAAAAACATGTTTTATAATCACTTTGCTAGGGCTATCCAAAGACACAATTCGTTTGTAAATTGCTTGTGTTATTTAGTAGTTCTTCTTTGATTTGAAATGCGTGGAAGTGTAAATCACGTGAAATTGGTGCTAACGTGACCCAAAGCGTGCATACGTCACAGGTTAATAATAGTCTTGAGGATTCCGTTATGTACATGATTAGGTTTGTATTTTTGATGCTTTTGGCATTTTTGGCACAATTTTTGCAAAAATCAGTATGGAAGAGTTAAGCTTTAGAATGTATCTGACGAATACTGATCAATTCTGGTCAGTTGGGATAACCATATTGTTGTGAGAAATATCAACTCGGGCGGCTTTAAGCTTTCAGTCTTAATAGCTATTTAAAAAATGTATACTTTTGTCTCTGATTTGTAATAATTCTTACATTTAAGTCCAAGTTTACCTGTTATCATCTTTCTTCGTTGTTTTGGATAAGTCCTTATTCCCATCAGTCTGGTCATTCTCCCTACAAAATAATAGGGGTATTATGGCACTTAAGGGCTCACCTGAGTTAACGGAAAGCAATTATTAAAGACTTAACATTGCTTGCAATCTAGTTTTTGACCCAACTTGACCAAGATTCAAATATGGCATTCCTATTGTCAAGATAAACAATCTAACCAAGTTTCATCAAGACTGATTCATAAATATGGTTTCTAGAGTGGTAAACACATTTTCAAAGAGGTGACCTGGTGACCTAGTTTTTGGAGGCACTTGACCCAGATTAAAAATTGGCCTTTTAAAGTCAAAATTCTGACCAAGCTTCATCGAGATTGATTTATAAATGTGGCTTTAGTAGTTGTTACAAGGTTTTTCTAAGATTTGACCCGGTAACATAGGTTTTGGACAATTGTAACCCAGATTTAAACTTGTTCTAGATTTTGTCAAAATAAACATTATCAAAAATATTTCTTGAAATTGACTGTAAGGCAAGCAACAAAGATGTTGAGATACTTCGTCATGATATGGTGATCATTTTTGCTATTTTATTAAAAAAAAAATCTCAACCTGCACATTGAGTCCCGGACCTATCCATACAATATTGACATACCAGACTAACAAACCAACAAAAAACATCTCTTCTATGTGACCCTTTCACAATTTGAGGGAGACAAAACAGCATTTTCCTCTTACTTTTAAGGAATGGTACCGGTACCTTGAAAAGCTTGACAAATAAGTCATCGGAATTTTGCATCACTTTCTTTCAAAGATGTACACGCTTTAGTTACCATTAATAAACTTTTCAAAAATTGGATGCTTTTTATTGTTTTCATGATTTAAGGTTTACATTAATGTTGTAAAGGTCACTTTCACTTGGCAGCGTAGATCTTAGGTGACATTTTTGTTATACAAGTAGCAATGTGCATCGGTTAAACATGTTTGCAACTGTGATTAACATTAAGTACTTTAAGCATTTTTACACACAATTTATAATTCCAGAGGTGTAAAAAAATGCGACATACAATTTTGAAAATATATTGTGTTACTTGTTGATTTTTAGCTAAATAAACTATGTGGAATTACAAAACATGATCATTATATTCAGGCTTGTTGTCTTAATTGTCTTCTTAAAATACTAATTTGGAACATAAACTATAACTCCGCGAGTTGGATGTGTCTCCTGATGGTAATGGGTTAACCAAGAAATTGGCCCATTTCAATAAGTCTAAGCCCAAAATAAGGTCAAGGTCAAAATGAGGTTGGGTGATGCTGGTGTGTGCAGGGTGATGGGAGACAACATCCATGCAAGTATCAAAGCTCTGTAGCAAGCGGTATTGATAGGTCAGACGAAATGGTCAAAATGGGTTAACCAAGATTTTCGTACGAACAAACGGACGGACAGGAAAAATACTATATGACTCCCACATCGTATATAGATGCGGGGGGCATAAGAAAAATCTATCAACAAAATGTAATGTATTAAGTAAAGCTGCATGAAGACACAGTAGGTATGAGCCTTTTTCGAATAGCGGTCGCAGATTTCGAAACCTGAACACTGACCTCAAGTTCAAGGTCACAGGGGTTAAAAATTGTACACACATGGAAAGGTCTTGTCCAGATACACATGCGTACCAAATATGAAAGCAATATCTGGCGGGACACAGTGGGTATGAGCCTTTTTCGAATCGGAGTCGCAGATTTCAAAACCTGAACGCTGGCCTGAAGTTCAAGGTCAAGGTCACAGGGGTCAAACATTTTATGTGCATGGAAAGGTGTTGTCCAGATACACATGCGTACCAAATATGAAAGCAATATCTTAAGGGACACAGTAGTAATGAGCCTTTTTCGAATCGCGGTCGCAGAGTTCGAAACCTGAAGTTCAAGGTTAAGGTCACACAGGTCATAACTTTTATGCGCATGGAAAGGTCTTGTCCAGATACACATGCATACCAAATATGAAAGCAATATCTGAAGGGACACAGAAGTTTTGAGCCTTTTTCGAAAAGTGTGACGCTGCCGCGGACGCTGACAAAGTAACACCTGTATGTCCCTTGACCATAGTCAGGCGACACAAAAACAAATATATTCAGAACAAAAATCACTTTATTCTGGAATAACGTGAAAGCCAAAATAGGGCCAACTAATAATTGTTTCTAAGGCTTGTTATGATTTGTAACTGATTATAAAGAGGTAAATTCCTGAACAATAACAAAACTGTATTAATTGACATCATTCCGTAGTCAAATTCAGTTTTCGTTTTCTATCCGAAGAATCATCAAAACTCCATAAAACATAACAAAAACAACATAAAAAAATTATGTACACACATTGGAAATACAAGTGCTAACATATTGTTTGCTTCATAAAAAATTTTGTATGGTTATAATCAGTGTCATGTGATGATGCATTTCATCACATGACACTCAATTCAACTAGAACTCCGCGAGTTGGATGTGTCGCCTGATGGTAGATGGGTTAACCAAGAAATTGGCCCATTTCAATAATTCTAAGTCCAAAATAAGGTCAATGTCAAGGTCAAAATGAGGTTGGGTGCTGCTGGTGTGTGCAGGGTGATGAGAGACAACATCCATGCAAGTATCAAAGCTCTGTAGCAAGCGGTATTGATATGTCAGACGAAACGGTCGAAATGTGTTAACCAAAATTTTGTTACGGACGGACAGAAGAAACGCTTTATGCCTCCTGCATCGTAGATGCCGGGGGCATAACAAAAATCTGTCAAATAAGTTTAATGTTTAAAGTAAAACTCAAGACATAGTAGTTATGAATCTTTTTTGGGTCGCGGTCGCAGATTTTGAAATCTAAACGCGGACCCTAAGTTCAAGGTCAAGGTCACAGGGGTCAAACTTGTATGCGCATGTAAAGGTCTTGTCCAGACACACATGGGTACCAAATATGAAAGCAATATCTGAAAAGACACAGACATTATGACCTTTTTTTGAATTGCGGTCGCAGATTTCGAAACCTGAACACGTACCTCAAAATCAAAAAGTTCATGCGCATGGAAAGGCGTTGTCCAGATACGCATGCGTACAAAATATGAAAGCAATATCTGAAGGGACACAGTAGGTATGAGCCTTTTTTGAATCGCGGTCGCAGATTTTGAAACCTGAACGCTGACCTCAAGTTCAAGGTCAAGGGGGTCAAAAAATTTATGCGCATGGGAAGGTGAATCCAAGAATCAAAGATCCAAGGAATATACCTAATTTGACAAATCTGTAAATTTCATGCCAACAAAATAACATGAAATCACAGTACTAACAAATCATTACCATGCAAACAAAATCTTCATGCTTGAATAAGGGAATGTGAAATGTAGTCTGAAAAGGTTACTTGTAACTATCACCTTGTCAGTCCTGGATGACCTTGACTGATGGATTTGTCAACAGCTCTTTGAAACCTGTAGAAAAGGTGGTGGTGGTGGTAATACAAATCAAACATTTGTTTAATGTTTTATTGGAATCTTTTCAAATACTAAAAGGATCTAAGGCAAACAACAGTCGTGCTTATGTTTTTGTGTTTGAGTTCTATAACTTAGGAAAATGAAAAAGGTGTAGATGTTCACATGTGTATATCTTTAATAAAGGACTATAATTCAAATACATATTATATGCTGAATGACTTAACATTACATAATATTATACAGATTATTTGTTTGCTTTCTGCGTATTACCATAAAATAAAGAGGGAAATAATTTAATGAGCGCTTGCGCACCTCACTGCCATTGTTATACCCATAAAGCAAACACATGTTCTTTTAATTTAAAACCTATGATTCTTCTTTTTATTTGTGTGCGGTAATTGGATTAAAAAATCAACATTAGACATGAAAAACAAATCCAAGAATCAAAGATCCAAGGAATATACCTAATTTGACAAATCTGTAAATTTCATGCCAACAAAATAACATGAAATCACAGTACTAACAAATCATTACCATGCAAACAACATCTTCATGCTTGAATAAGGGAATGTGAAATGAAGTCTGAAAAGGTTACTTGTAACTATCACCTTGTCAGTCCTGGATGACCTTGACTGATGGATTTGGGATCTACAGCTCTTTGAAACCTGTAGAAAATGGTGGTGGTGGTGGTAATACAAATCAAACATTTGTTTAATGTTCTATTGGGATCTTTTCAAATACTAAAAGGATCTAAGGCAAACAACAGTTGTGCTTATGTTTTTGTGTTTGAGTTCTATAACTTAGGAAAATGAAAAAGGTGTAGATGTTCACATGTGTATATCTTTAATAAAGGACTATAATTCAAATACATATTATATGCTGAATGACTTAACATTACATAATATTATAAAGATTATTTGTTTGCTGTCTACATATTACCATGAAATAAAGAGGGAAATAATTTCATGAGCGCTTGCTTGGATTAAAAAATCAACATTTCAGCAAAATTTCAATAAATATTTGCCATGGATTTTAAAGACGTACGCGGCAGTTTATTTTCACGCAAATTTGTTTTTACTGTAACACTGATTGCGCAATATGTGTATGCTTTTTCGGATAGATGTTTAAAAACAGGATGTCACTAGGTCAAAATAAGGGAATAATATCAAGAAATAAAGTAATACGAAGCCATGAAAATTGATAAACAATGTGTAGCCCCTAAACTACACAATACGAATCAACCATCATCCATAAGACCACACATACCTTTTTTATCGCAGGATTGTTGCGGCAAGCATGAGTTTAGTTACAGTAAAAAGTCTATACATCCTTACAATTGAAAATCTTTGTCGCAAATATAAGACTTGTTTACATTGGATAGCTTTCCTTAGCATTAAGCAAATTGTTATTAAATCATCATATGTTTAAAACATGTCATTACAATATATTTGATAACATATAAATTAAAATCTTTATGAACACTTTATGTTATGCCTGAAAATAAATCGGAACACTTTAATAATTTTAATTTCTCAGACAACGGCTAAAGATATCACCTTTCATGAAGTTGTTTTTTAGATCATCAACTATATAGAATACCTGATGAATTCAAATCATTTTACCACAATGCTTTGATACGTCTGGACCATGTGCAAGTGGGGTTGCATCTTGCCACACGTGCAAATAGATATAAGCAAATATTCTTGATTTTTGTTCGCATACTTTTATTTCTCTCCGACCATTTTGATTAGAAAACAAAATGTGTCCTTTTTTGTTAGCCATTGATTAAAAGAAACATTCATGTACACCAATGCACTTGCAGGTGGTTGATTGTTAGGCAAAGTATTCGAACACGTACACGCTGGTACTGCACGTGCAACCCATTTATAATACACACACAATGTCAGAGAAAACAAACATTTGCGATGCTATCGAAATCTTTCTACGTTTATATTGTTAAATGTGTCTTTCTATTTTTGTGACATGTTTAACTACTTCAGACGTGACATGCAACCATGTGTAGTATACAGAAACTTCATAAGGCCCGTATTCTGGAATTGGAAACACCAGCCTTCAACATACTACTATATAATGAGTTCTCAATCAGATATATTCATTTATCAGAATAATGACCCGCATAATGTTTCGCAAACAGCATCGGACAATTATGTATTTAGTGCATTTTCAGTTGTGATTAACTTGTGTTGGAACTTAGCATTTATTGTTTGACTGCTAGGTTTATTTTGAATTGTCATTTTGAACAAACAAACCAAGTGAACAAGATTTTTTCTCTGTTTTCCTTTTTTTTAAATACGCATGAATTTGGGTAAGTTTGGATGAAATCTATATGCAGGAAGGTATTTAAAGGTGAAATTAAGATTTTTTTTTTTAATTTATCCCAAAACCTATCACTTGTTGATATCTATATTTAATGTTTTATGACATAAATTCAAATGTTAAATAGAGTTATAGATGTACACAGATAATAACATTATTTTCAAAAAAATTCTCACTTGTGTTCTCAATTTTGTCCTTTAAGGCATATTTGTGAGGTGAACCCACACGTTGAAATAGTCGTATTACTAATGGCGAAAAATACAAAATAACAACACCAGTCANAAAATCCAAGAAAGTTTGGTGGTCAAGACCCCGAGCTTTTTCAGCATAATTAAAATCCAAGCCAGTTTGATGGTCAAGATCCTGAACTATTTCAGCAATATTAAAATCCAAGCCAGCTTGGTGGTCAAGATCCTGAGCTATTTCAGCATAATTTAAATCCAAGCAAGTTTGGTGTTCAAGACCCAGAACTATTTCAGCATAATAAAAATCCAAGCCAGTTTGGTTGTAAAGGTCCCGATCTATTTCAGCATATTTAAAACGAAAGCCAGTTTGGTGGTCAAGACCCTGAGCTTTTTCATCATAATTAAAATCCAAGCCAGTTTGGTGGTCAAGATCCCGAACTATTTTGGCATAATTAGAATCCAAGCCAGTTTGGTGGTATAGAGATCGAGCTATTTCAGCACATTTTAAATCCAATCCAGTTTGGTTGTCAAGACCCCGAGCTATTTCAGCATTATTAAAGTTCAAGACAGTTTAGGGGTCAAGATCCCTAGCTATTTCGGCATAATTAAAATCCAAGCCAGTTAGGTTGTCAAGATCCTGAAATATTTCGGCATAATTAAAATCAAAGCTATTTTGGTGGTCAAGACCCCGAGCTATTTCAGCAAAATTTAAATCCAAGCCAGTTTGGTGGTCAAAACCCCTGAGCTATTTCAGCATAATTAAAATCAAAGCCAATACGGCGTTCAAGACCCCAAGCTATTTCAGCATAATTAAAATTCAAGCCATTTAGGTGGTGAAGACCCAAAGCTATTTCATCATTATTAAAATCAAAGCCAGTTTGGTAGTCATGACCCCAAGCTATTTCAGCAAAATTTAAATCCAAGCCAGTTTTAGTGGTCGAGACCCTGAGCAATTTCAGCATTATTAAAATCCAAGCCAGTTTGATGGTCGAGACCCTGAGCTATTTCAGCATAATTAAAATCCAAGCCAGTTTATTGGTCAAAACCCCCAAGCTATTTCAGCATTATAAAAATCAAAGCAAGTTTGGAGGTTGAGACCCTGAGCTATTTCAGCATAATTAAAATCCAAGCCAGTTTGGTGGAAAAGACCACAAGCTATTGCAGCATAAGCAAAATCCAAGCCAGTTTGGTGGTTACGACCCCGAGCTATTGCAGCATAAACACAATCTAAGCCAAACGGTGGTAAAGGTCCTGAACTATTTCAGCATAATTAAAATCCAAGCCAGTTTGATGGTCAAGACCCCTGAGTTATTTCAGCATAATTAAAATCCAAGCCAGTTTGGTGGTCGAGACCCCGAACTATTTCAGCACAATTAAAATCAAAGCCAGTATGGTTGTAAAGACCCTGATCTATTTCAGCATTATTAAAGTCCAAGCCAGTTTGAGGGTCAAGAACCCGAGCTATTTCAGCATATTTAAAATCCAAGCCAGTTAGGTTGTCGACATCCCGAACTATTTCGACATAATTAAAATCCAAGCCAGTTTGGTGGTCAAGACCCAAAGCTATTCAGCATAATTAAAATCCATGCCAGTTTGGTGTTTAAGACCCCAAGCTATTTTAGCATAATTAAAATCCAAGCCAGTTTGGTTGTCAAAACCCCCAAGCTATCTCAGCATAATAAAAATCAAAACCAATACGGCGGTCATGACCCCAAGCTATTTCAGCATAATTATAATCCAAGCCATTTTGGTGGTCAAGACCCCAAGCTATTTCAGCATAATTATGATCCAAGCCAGTTTGGTGGTCAAGACCCCAAGCTATTCAGCATAATTAAAATCCAAGACAGTTTGTTGGTTATGACCCAGAGCTATTTCAGCATTATTAAAATGCAATCTAGTTTGGTGGTCAAGACCCCCAGCTATTTCAGCATAATTTAAGTCCAAACCAGTTTTGGAGTCAAGAACCCAAGCTATTTCAGCATAATTAAAATCCAGTTAGGTTGTCAACATCCCTAACTATTTCGACATAATTAAAATACAAGCCAGTTTTGGTGGTCAAGATTCCGAGCTTTTTCAGAATAATTAAAATCCAAGCCAGTTTGGTTGTCAAAACCCCCAAGCTATTTTAGCATAAAACAAATCAAAGCCAATACGGCGGTATGTGCGACAGTGCACTATTTGGAATTTGGTTTCTTATGCATGGCGCTTCTCCTCGTCCTTTCTATAGATACACCCATGAAGTTTCATGTTGAAATATTAAAAAGTTTCTGCTTTTTATGTTTGCCTCTTTTTCGATAATTTATTATGATGAAAAGTGTTTCAAATTTAAAACAGTAATCTCTTCTAAGGCTACTGCGAAATATTTGTGAATTATTTTACAAATAATTGTTTATATTTCATCACTTAGAATTAAATATACTTCATTTGAAACAAATGTGGTGGTAAAATTTTAAAAAAAAACGACATTTTGTATAACATAAACTAAGAATATACTTCAAAAGAACAACAACAGCAGCAGAATTTCAAGTAAGTTTGGTTATCAGGGCTCTACCAAGTGGCTCAAAATGTTGTTTTTTTTTAAATTTACCACATAAAGTTCATGTCATTCTTTTGAGTTTTTATGAAGAAAAATATGTAGTCAAATAAAAAATACTTCAGCCAAACCTGCTATTTTGCAGCATATTTCTATTTGGTGAATGGCATAGTAAGCCCTGATTATAATACTATCAAAGTGGCTTATTACTTGTTATCCACGCCCCTTGCACCAGCTGACCCTCCTCGGTTTCCAGCATCAGCTTGCCTGAAATGTTTTTATCAATCAAATGCTGAAAGTAATTTTGGTGTTATACACTTCCTAGCTTTTACCCCCTTATATAATTATGACACAGATTTGTCAAGGCAAGTGACATTATTGAAACAAATGTTCTGCCCAAGTTTGAAAATTAGACAAAGAAGACGGCTTCTAGGTGGTCAACCATTTATAAATCATACAAAAAAACAGTTTGGTACACATACTATTTTTTTAACATGTCATAGACTGTTAAAAAGTTTTTACATTGGCCATATTATATAAGAAAAACTGGCCCACCCCCTGGTGGGCGTGGTTTTCAACAAACCAAAACCATTTTCATACTATAAAGCTCAGATACTATTTGAACAAATGTTCTGACCAAGTTTCTTGAAGATTCAACAATAAATGTGCTTTCTACAATGTTAACAAGGTTTTACTATAGCAATATTAGGAAAACTGCCCGCCCCTTGGTGGCCATGTTTTTATTTAATAAACCCGAACCCTTTTTGAACTCAGCTGAGATATCATAAGAACAAATGTTCTGACCAACTTTCTTAAATATTGGACAATAAATGTGACTTCTAGAGTGTTATTAAGGTTTTACTATAGCCATACATGTATAAGGAAAACCCCCCGCCCCCCACCCCCCGCCCCCCCTGGTGGCCATGTTTTTCAAAAGACCAGAACCCTTTTTGGAACTCGCCCAGATATCATACGAAAGAATTTTCTGACCAAGTTGCATCAAGATTGGACTAAAAATCTTACTTCTAGAGTGTTAACAAGGGGTAACTGTAGCCAAATAAGAAAAACTCCTCAGGCCCATGGCGACCATGTTTTTCAATGAACTGGAACAATTTTCGAACTCGAGTTTTTGACCACGAGAGACCCAGTTTTTAACTCAGCAAATAAATCATT
Source organism: Dreissena rostriformis (assembly GCA_007657795.1). NCBI lineage: Eukaryota > Metazoa > Mollusca > Bivalvia > Myida > Dreissenidae > Dreissena > Dreissena rostriformis. The sequence goes on along the minus strand of VMBQ01001126.1, from coordinate 185,355 downwards.
GCAGAAAATCATCTGACCAAGTTTCCTGAAGATCGGACAGTAAAAATGAATGTGGGATAAAAGGCAATCATAAAAGATCACCATAAACATGTTGTGCTCAGGTGAGCTAAAACATATTTAAAGGACCACAATAGTATGTTACACACCAAAATTGAACCCCTCCCCCTTGGGCTTTGAGAAGATTTTCAAAGTAATTTTCTATATACATGTAAGTCTATATACTGTAGAATAATTTATATTTGTCTGCATACAATTCTGTGTTTCTTTTAAAAAGACTATTTTTTAGACACATAAATTAGTGCATTTCTGATTTTGGAAAAGAAACGCAACAACTTAAGAATTTGCGAAGGTCATTATGCCTGTCTGCGTAAAATTGCTATGGGGAAAATGATTCAGTTGAGGAGGTGGCTCCTGCTATCACATGCAAATAAAATAGTCCATTGTTATGAGGCTATAGTAACCGGCCCTTTTTATTGCATGAAAATTAATTAGTCAATTGTTATAAAGCGTAAGTAAATGCATCAGCGTGGCTGAATGCCAGTTAAACTAGTTTTTGAAGCGACAAAGACAGTGTCTTATTACAGGTACTCTTATCATATTACAATCGTGGCCATACTGCCGTTATCAGCACCAATAAGGTGTGAGTATTTTTGGTTATTATTAATGTAAGCAAAGTTTTTTAAGGCTTGCATTAAAATCTCTACAGCAAGTTTAAAGTACATCAGAAAATAGTGTGTGAATTAATTAAACAAATTTAAATTATTACAATACAATCTAGATACCTGTTTATCTAGTTAAAGACAAACAACCAAATGTAAATAAATATGTTTTTATTTCTCTGGAATAAAGGCGCAGAAACTTTAGAGCGTTTAAAATACAACCTCCAAGCAAAACACAATATGAAGAGTGTTAACAATAAGCGCTAACCTCACTAGCAAAATGAAGTTAAGAGTATCAATTCCTGCATTAGGGTTTTACAGGAAGTGTCAAGTATCAGCAACGTACACAGGTTAATGCATTCCCTATTCTGTTGTATCTGGATTTATCTTTATTCCAAAGCACACACAGAATGTGTGCATGTATAACATTGGATATAAAAGTTGTTCATGCGTTACAGCTAAGACATCAATGAAAATAAATGAATAATTGATTTTACAGTAAATCATGTTACCCCTGGGGTATGGCAAGTTTAAGCCCAGCCCATGCTCATGATTTGAACAAACATAGAAGAGGACCACTATAAGATGTTACACCTCATATATTAAACAAGTTTCCCTTGGGGTTTCAGTCTTTAAATTTTTAAATCCATTTTAAGCTCTGATGACCTTGTTATGCAGCAAACCAGAGCAATTTGAACAACTTTGAAAGAAAATCACACAAGCATCATCCCTATGAAGTTTCGTTAAAATCTGCACAGCAGTTTGTATGCACTATAGTGTTTATTATACTTATATAAAGGCCAGAGCAAATATTTACCCTTCTTTATCTTTTCTCATTCTTTTGGCAAATTCCGTTTCATTCTCTGTATTTTCTTGCCCTCTACAAAATGAATGAAAGTAATTAAGCAACAATAACATGTAATTAAATATGTGAGCCACATGGCTGTTGCATGCCGCACATTTGCATAGGAATCTGTTGAATGGTGTATGACATGTTTTGCATGAAATCGTTGACAAAAGCACATGCAGTTAAATTTTTAACTTGTAAAGCATGTTTTGTGATGTTTGCAAAATGATGTTCAGCTGGTACATCACAAGAAATAACCAACCAATCAATTCTGAATTTACAAGCCATTCAATATTAAAAAGACACTATTTAAACTTCTCAGCTACTTGGAAGTAATTCAAAAGCCTATACCTATTAGCCCTGACCCTTCCACCTTCTGGCAATTTCTTTTCTGTTTCACCATGCCTGCATCAATGAAAAATAAAGTATTTACTTTGGATCGGGGCAGGGGTGGGCTGTGATCCCAAAGGGGTTGTGTGCACCCAATTACATAACTTATAATAAGTAAACAGTAATACAATTCTATGGTACTTTTGAAATTTCATGAACAAACATTTACTTTAAAAGCCTATAAAGTATATAACCGATAATTCATTCATTACAAAAATTATGATTTTTAGAGTTGTCAGTTGATGAAAAACGCTTTATTTTGGATTGAAACTTCAAACTGAAAATTTAACAAATGAGCATTATTCTGTCAAATTACAAAACAATTAGTTATGGGACATGTTGAGCCTGATGAAAAACAATTACCAACAACCATTTTAAAATGAAGAACTTCTGTAGTAATACATTCATTGAATAACAAGTAACATTGCCGTGTCTGAAAACCACTGGTTTTCAACGTTTAATTACTAATGTTCTAATAATTGTGAAATCCCAAGCTAAATCAAGTTTTTTTTTCTATTTTCAGTAAAACTGACCTTGACCAAAGTGAACACAAATAGACTCCCAAGCTAGGTCTAAAAGTAAGCTACACACATAGTTTTCGCACAATATCTCCATCTAAACTCAAGTTAAAATGCAGAACTGTTTTTCTATCGTTAGTAAAAATGACATTGACCTAAAACCCTAAATGCAATCAGAAGGTTGGTCAGAATGCTAACAACAAACTAATAAAATTGTAGTGCAATACCTCCATCCAAACTCCATTATTGAGCTGATACTTTGGTTTATTTATAGTAACAGTGGGTTTGACCTTTACCAGACATGTCCCAAAATGCAATCCCAGGCTAGAATGAAATGAATCCATCTACGCTCAAGTTAGATTTGTCAATGCAAACTTAAATTTTTTACACGCAGTCAATATCCCAATCTTCTGCTTCTTGATCGCTGCTGCACTTGGAGTCAGCAGGCAAAAATGAATCTCATGGCCTTCTGTAGTCTCACCTTCACGTACAGTTTCTCCTGCAGGATCGTATTCCTAGCCTTTATTTCCACCAATGGTTTGTGGTTCCTGCATTCCTAGAGGAATGGCTTCTCTAAACAGGCACTTTGGACGCAGCACAAGGTGGAATCTCCTGTACATTTGGTGGTTGAGTCTATTGAGCCCTGTTTTCAGTCGGTGATGTTCACCTGTTCTGGTCTGGATAGGTGAGGGTAGCTGTCCTGTGGCTGTTAAGTTCTGAACAGATGATGGTGTATATTTCATCTAGACTGACTCTGTTCTCCTCTTGTCTTCTTAAGTGCCCAGCTTCACCATTCTGTCTGCCTTATCATTTTCGTTTATTCCTCAGTGAGAGGGGATCCACTGGTGTACAATTCTGAATCACTTGACCTTTTGTAGTACTGCAGTGAGGAGGGGCAGTGATTTGCTGTTGCTGCATCAAGGATTTCTTGCTTGCGTTACTCTGTTCGTCTTTTGTGATGAGATGAGTGACTGTGGTACAGATAATGACGTGTCTCTATTGGTTTTTTCCAGTACAGTTTGGGGCTCTTCATCTGCTGGCAGCTGATTCTGATGCTTCCTCAGCATTATTTTCTCCGTCAAAGGTAGATCTTCCTACTCTGAGGCTGTTCACTCACTTGTGCATCAGGTGATCCTCTGAGAACTTGGGTACCGTTTACAAAGCTACTTCCGCAATTCGTAGACTTACGCACATATTTTAAATTCAGAATAGTTCCTTTAAATTCTTGCTACATTGACAAATGGTATGTTTTAATAAAATTCATAATATAATGTTACATTGCAAGTAAAAATTATTTTGCATCAATCTGAAATAAATGAAATTCAATAATTTTAAAATATGTGCGTAAGTCTAAGACTTGCGTAAGTTGCTTAGTAAAATGGTACCCAGGCCTTTATGATCTGTTTCCTGGCTTTGCATTCCCTTCCTTTCTGACGCTTGGGAATGCCCATGGTCTGTTCCAAATTTTTGTTGTCGTGGATCTTGAAGGCATGGGTGATGTGACTCTGTCCAGTGTCTCTTGGTGGGACTGGCAGACGTCTTTCAGGAGCTAAAGCCATATTCATGATGAGGTTTTACTGTGCCTTTGTACACCATGTTGAGAATAATTTTGTTGGCTCCCACTGAGGTTCTACCAGCTTCCTCATCCACCTTTTGACACTGTACCTGTGGTTTCAATGCCATTCTCTTGTCAAATTGTGAACACCAAGTAAATCTGTTGGTCTTCATACTGGAGCAGTATAGTCCAACGTAAGTTTTGCCAGACTTTAACTTTCGTGGAGCTTGTAAAAATAGTTGGCGGTGGATTTCTCAGTTTTGAAGGTTTTGCACCAGTTGAAGGTAAAACATGAGATCTTGTCCAAAACTAGCTGGATTCTGTATGTGGCAGTTGTTTGTGTGCTCCAGAGCATCAGGTCATCTGCAAACAGGGCTTCTTCTTTTACTTTAGGTAGTTCTGGAATGCTGTCTCATGATGAAGAGTATTAATAGGATGGGTGACAAAACTCCACCTTGTGGGAACCCTTAGCCAAACAGTACTTGTTGGCCAAAGAGAACATTGAGAGACACTTGTGCTCTCCAGTTGTGCAGAAACAACCTGGTCCATCGGTGCATGTTGCCTTGGATGCCTTTTATAGGTGTATTAAGACAGGAAGGGTCACCTTCTTGGCCTGTAAATCCTCTTCTATAACCTGGGCTAGGTGTGCCGTCTGGTCTTCATATTTTGTTATATCTTCAGCAATCGGCTTAGTCTGGCACAATGATGCTGTCAGTCTTCAAGTTCCTCTTCATTCTTTGTTTGACAATGCCCTACCAGTACATGGTCTTGCAAAAGCTGCTTACTAGGCTGATGGGTCAGTAACTCAGGAGTTTTCCTGTTTTCCTTTTTTTCATTCTGGCCTCCTTCCAGCAAAGAGGGGTACCAGATCCTGTAACCAGCTGACGTTGAAGATGTCCAACAGCTTCTGGAGGGCTGTTTTGCATAGGAATTTGATAATTTCATTGATGATGTTGTCAGGGACTTGAGAATTCCTTTTATTCAGTTATTCAATTGCCTACTTCATTTATTCCTGAGTGATCTTTTTTGTCATAGCTTCTGGCACATTTTTGTCTTTACGGTCCTTTCTCTTTCTTCTCCTGGACTTTTTTCTTTAGTGCCCTTGGTTCTGTTGTGTTGCTTTCCTTTGTGTATGCTTGTGTGCCAAATTACCAAAATCTAATAACCATGATTTAAAAAATTGTGGAAAACCTGATTAAAAATGTTTAGTGAGTTTATTGGCGAAATGTGAAGGCCAATGTAATAATGAATAGTAAAGCCAATTGTTTTCAAAAGGTTGAGCTATAAAACACTAAACATACTTTGGAGGATCCTGCAATGGGTGCATCTCCGTCTCCAACTGAAGAAAAAAGATATATACATAACAGATCTGGTTTTATTGAAATGAATTTTATTTTCTCTTAAATAGGTGCTTTTGTTTCATCTAATTGTACACAAGCATTAATACATTATTCAGTAATTCTGAATTCTGAACATATACGATGCACAAGTTATTTCTCATATCGAGTTGTGTTGTGGTAATTAATTGTAATGATACGTGACAACCTCTAAAGATGAGAATATATAAATGAGCTCATACAGCCTTTTGTTAACGTGTGTAACTGTTTTTTACAAAACACAAACAATTACATGGCTACTTTGAGTGACGATATGTTTATTTAAAATCAATAAAGAATGTCCAAAATAATATCTATTATGGGAAAAGGCCTGTGTCAATTTACCTTCAGTTTTAATTCAGTGCATTTATGACAAATCAAATTCACAACTTTGCTAACAAATAACAAGAGCTGTCAGAGGTTTAACAATGACAGCCAACATGATTGGGAACTATGCAGTCAATTTAATAATGGCATGTTTGGATTCTTTAATTAACAGTATGTTGATGATCAACCATCTCACATTTTCCTGAGTATGAAGCAAACACATGTTGCCTAAGAATGTTCAAACCACTGCGCTAGACAGAAAGACATACAAATGGATAAAAGTTGCGTTGGCTCCTTTTTTCTACACACCGCTGTGAAAAAAAGCATAATTACCTGGTCGTGTTCTTTAGACATTTTTCTAATGATGTCCCAAAAGTTGTTAGCCTCGGGTGATCTAACTGTTTTACTGAAGTCAGCCCTACCCTGAAATGAAGTATGCCAATATCCCTGCAGTGTTGATTTTAAAAAAAAGCTGTCCCAAAGTAGTGTGCTGGCCTATTTGTCAGCTTTCATAGTAATATGTATAATATTTGTCATCCGTCAGCTTATAAGTCGATACTTGTTTTATCAAAATATACTCTTTACATATGCATTTTAAGCCTCTATAACGCTCCAAATCATCGGAAATTTTGCTAAATACTTCTAAATAAAGTTAACACATACACAATCAGTGTTCCTTTTAGCAATAGCCAAAGTTTCAACACTAGATGTTGTCTGGTTACATAGATTCAACACAATACAAAATGCTCATTTTTGTTTGTTTGTGGTACAATATATTCAACACATGTTCATGTCCCATTTTAGTGTTTGCGTGTCGTAGGAATAGATATAGTTGCGGGAAATTAAAATGGAATATATTGTGCCACACAAAAATAAAAAAGAGCATTTGATTTCTTGTTAAATCTATGTTACCAAATGTGTTGTCTATGTGTTAATTTTATTTTACCAAATATTTAACAAAATTCTGTTTATTTTCCGTTTATTTTGAGCATTATAGGGGATTTAATGTATAAAATATTTATAAGAATATACTTCAAAACCACTGACCTTTTGAACAACTTCAAGTAATGGTTTCAAACACTCGTATGCTTGTTTCATGGAATCAAATTCTTTCTTCATCATAGCCATCTCCGAGTCAGGTTTCTGTGTACTTGTAGTTTTAGCCATTGTCACTCTGTGTACAAAATGATAAGAAATAACATGTTTATCAACATCATGTGAATGAGAGAAAATCAAATAATGAAATTATTTTATAATAGTAAGACATTAAAAAATTCATTGACCATGATACAAATAAAATGATACTCAAAATAAAGTTATCTGTAATTAGGACACTGTTTGCTAAACTGATTTAACAGGCATCATAATAATTCCATTCATTTGCATCTCATCAGAAAAAGACTAATATTGAAGAATTTCATCATCAAGGGCTGTCACCATCAAATGTTCAAAACAATTCTTTCAGAAAGTGCCCCTTTGGCACAAAAATTGAAAATGTTCATTCACATGTCTGATGGTTTCTTTCAGAGGTGGAGGCACTAATAGTAGAGATCAACTTTAAGTTTCAAGGATATAGCATTTATTTTTATAAAGTTTGACATATTAGATTCTATGAAAAATTCATTTAAACAAGGGGTCCATGATGGCCTTATGTGCTCATTTGAATGGAACAAGAACTGCCCTTGTTTAGGCCAACATTTCACTATGTTTATGAGAGCACCAACACTCAACTTAGACAAATACAAATAAAAGAAAGTTACTTTTAATAATTTTATTGTAATTTCATCCATCTAAGGTACCTTGTTATTTATTCAAAGTTAAAAAAAAGTCCATCGCTGAAAACAAAAACATAAAATTTTGCTGTTATTTTGTCTGCTCATTCAAATGTTAGACTACAATAAATATTTAAACATGTTATAGAATCACACACAATTACCCCTCAGCAATTATTAATAGCCTGTGTTCTTACAAAATACCTAAACATAAATCTATGCATTGTAAAAATATCAAAACAGAAGTGTGTTGCTATATGCATAATACACTAACCATAAGTCAATATTCTAAGATGGTGGCAAAAGGAGAAATAACTTTTCAATTATTCGTTAACATTTCAATTAATAATCAAAATGACAACAAAAATGTATAATACTTATGGATAAATGAACAAGAGGGCCAAGATGGCCCTAAAGCGCTCCCCAGAGTTCAAGGTACAGCTGTTGAAGACTTTACCTGGTGACCTAGTTTTACACCCCTTGGCCCATATTCAAACACGGCCTTGATATTTTTAAGATTAACATTATGTCTATGTTTTATCAAGATTGAGTCATAAATGTGGCTTCTAGAGTGGGAATATAGTTTTTCTAAAACTTGAACTAGTAACAAACATTTCAGCCAAAAATGACCTATATTCAAACTTTGCCCAGATATTCTCAAGATAAAAATGCTGAACAAGTTTCATAGGTATTGAGTCATTTATGAAGCTTCTAGAGTGGAAAAAATGTTGTTGTCCGAATTCAAACTTGATGCAGACATTGTCAAGATTGCATTTTAAACAAAAATATTGCCTCTAGAATGGCAAGTAGCTTAAAGTTGACAACCCACATTGCACAAAGCAGAACAACAAACGTCAGACATTGAGTGATGACAATAGATCACTTTTAGCACTTCATGCTCAGGTCAGCTTAAAGTGCAATAACATCATAGACCAGAAGGGGTAGTAGGGATGAGTTAAAAATTACAAAACAAGGTATGGAAATAAAAGACTATATTGCAGCACTATATCAGTAAGATGGATACATTTTCCTATTTTCCTGTGAAAAATAACCTGAATTAAAAAAACATGCCACCTGGATGAATCAATTAATTATTAAGTATCATTAAACAATATTACAAAAAACTATAACCTGTGTTGTTACAAACAAGTATATATTTTGATAATTGACAAAATTGTATGTTTAATAAACTAAAAAAATAACTTGGAAACAGGGGGGAGGGATTAATATAAGTGTTGACACAACTGGTACTCCTTTTACATCAAGATAAGTTACAATTTATTATGGCTTTGGTCTACTTACTTGATGTTTTATTTTAAAAAATTACAAGATTGACTGCCCAAAGTTTATGAGTTTAGAAACATTTTTTAAAATCCAGATTATCATAGTTTGTTACATCCTCGACAAGTTATCGTCTTAGTATGTCTTTCAGCAGTTTAACATCATCAATATAAGCATATTATTAAAATAATTTAATAACATTACAGCCCTCAATCAGTGATTCACTGAAGTATTTAATTATTAAGTTTCATAAATTAGACAATTAATGTCAGAATTAAAAGAATTAAGAAACAGAACAAAACAGATATTTATAACGACATATACATAGTACATCGTCAGTCTTAACCATATTATAATATGCATATCAAAAGGTTAAAGAATTACCACACTAATTCCAGACAACATTTATACATGCTTGACAATGCTAACCTAAGCCGTCCTATCAAAGACATATTTATAATTGAACATTGAAAACAAAAAAATGGTTTTGGTTATTTTTTGTCTAAATGCTTTTACGGAGAATGAAATACAAATTCAAAAAAGGCACATAAAGATACAAATTAATTATACTAATTTTCATACTTAACAAGACATGTTTGTAAAACAATCATACTCCCAAACATGCTTGACGTTTTAATAACATCTCTCCCGTTTAGTTTTAAATCAGCAAGCAATGACAATCAATATATTGTTTAAAAAAAAATGGCTGTAATCAGGTTTTTTATAACGCCCTGTCTAAGAGCATTACATTTTTATGCTGAAGACATCTAATGATGACAGTAGCATAAACGAATACAGGGTAAAGTGTTTTTCCAATCAGAATTGTTTTATAATGATTGAAAGTCTGCATAAGGATTGTTATAACGGCTATAGACTGCTGCACTAAAACTGACTATTGTACCTATATAATTTCTTTTTACAAGCCTCCTGTGACCTTGATCTTTGACCTCTTGATCTCAAAATAAACAAGTGTCTTCCTTCCCTCCCAAAAACTGTAACCAACAGAAATTGTTTGCATGGCTTTAGGTTAAAGGGTTCTCTAGATACATTGCGAAATTAATGGTCTATGAGATATCAGGAGAATTGAAATACAAATGTGACTTCTAGAGTGTTACCAAGATTTCACAATACATTTAAGGAAAACTGCCCCGCCCCCTATCTATTAGGCAATCATTTGGCTGAAAGATTGTTCAAAAGTTTGTTTTTTTAATTCGACCTTGTTTTTGACACCACTTGACCCAATTACAAACTCAATAGAGGTATCATTGGGATAAAAGTTCTGATCAAGTTTTGTGAAGGTTGGGCTAATTACATTTGGCCTCCATAGAGTTTTCACAATTTTTCTTTTATTTTTTACCTAGAGCAACCTAGTTTATGATTCCACAAGACCCATTTTCCAACTCAGCCGTAATATAATTGGGAAAAAGGTTTTTAACAAGCTATGTTCGTGAAGATTGACCAATAAATATCTCTTGAGCGTACACAAGCTTTTTTCTTTAATTTTACCAAAAAACCTAGCTTTTGAACACTTATGAACCAATTTGGAACATGTTTGAAATATCATTGGGACAAACGTCCTGATAAAGTTTCATGAAGCAATGAATGTGACCTCTAGAATGTTCACAAGCATGTTCTTAAAATTGACCTAGTGACCAAGTCTCTAACTCTACTGAGATATATCATTGGGACAAATTTTAATGTTCTTACAAAATTTCATTAAAGCCTCTATAATGCTAAATAATCAATTAGATTTTTGTAGATACAAAATGCTCGTTTTTATTTATTTGTGACACAATTAATTACATTTTAATTTCCCGCAAATATGGTACCATGTTAGTGTTCATGTGTTGTATGAATAGATATCATTGCGGGAAATTAAAATAGAATTAAATATGCAAAAAAATATATAAATCAAGCATTTTGTATCTACAAACATCTATGTTACCATACCACATCTGGTGTTAAAATTTCAGCAATTGCCATTACGAACACTGATTTTTAATTGTTTAACTTTATTTTACGAAATATTGTACGAAACTTGCGTTGTTTTTGAGTTGTCATGGGGCTTTAAGATTTGGCAATGAATGTAGCTTCTGGAGGGTTCACAAGCTTTTTTAATTTGACCTAGTGGCCTAGTTTTTTTATCCCTTGTGACCCAGTTTTGAATTTATTAGAGATATCCTTAAGATAAATATTCTGACCAAGTTTCATTAATATTGTGCCATAAATGTGACCTCTAGAANCCACACCCACCCAAAATTGCCTTTTACTATAATTTCTTCATTTCTACACCGATTCACTTCAAATTGATACTGAACTTCTCTTATGACAATACGGTCAATCTCAATTATGCATGGCCCCATAACCAACCCTGGGCCGCCCTGCCCACATAGGTCACACCCACCCAAAATTGCCTTTACTATAACTTCTTAATTTCTACACCAATTCACTTCTAATTGATACTAAACTTCTCTTATGACAATACGGTCAATCTCGACTATGCATGGCCCCATTACCAACCCTGGGGCACACCTAGGTCAAACATTCGGTGTGGGGATACGCGTCGGCCTCTGCCGTGCCATTTCTAGTTTATGATTCCACAAGACCCATTTTCCAACTCAGCCGTAATATAATTGGGAAAAAGGTTTTTGACAAGCTACGTTCGTGAAGATTGACCAATAAATATCTCTTGAGTGTACACAAGCTTTTTTCTTTAATTTTACCAAGAAACCTAGCTTTTGAACACTTATGAACCAATTTGAAACATGTTCGAAATATCATTGGGACAAACGTCCTGATAAAGTTTCATGAAGCAATGAATGTGACCTCTAGAATGTTCACAAGCATGTTCTTAAAATTGACCTAGTGACCAAGTCTCTAACTCTACTGAGATATATCATTGGGACAAATTTTAATGTTTTTACAAAGTTTCATTAAAGCCTCTATAATGCTAAAAAATCTATTAGATTTTTGTAGATACAAAATGCTCGTTTTTATTTATTTGTGACACAATTAATTACATTTTAATTTCCCGCAAATATGGTACCATGTTAGTGTTCATGTGTCGTATGAATAGATATAATCGCGGGAAATTAAAATAGAATTAAATATGCAAAAAAATATATAAAACAAGCATTTTGTATCTACAAACATCTATGTTACCATACCACATCTGGTGTTAAAATTTCAGCAATTGCCATTACGAACACTGATTTTTAATTGTTTAACTTTATTTTACGAAATATTGTACGAAATTTGCGTTGTTTTTTAGTTGTAATGGGGCTTTAAGATTTGGCAATGAATGGAGCTTCTGGAGGATTCACAAGCTTTTTTAATTTGACCTAGTTGCCTAGTTTTTTTATCCCTTGTGACCCAGTTTTGAATTTATTAGAGATATCCTTAAGACACATGTTCTGACCAAGTTTCATTAATATTGTGCCATAAATGTGACCTCTAGAATGTTCACAACGTTTTACTACAGACAAATCAGGAAAACTGCCTCCGCCCCCTGATGGCCATGTTTTTCAACAGACCTGAACCATTTTTTAACTCGGCCAAATATCATAAGGACAAATATTCTGACTAAGTTTCACGAAGAGTGTGCAAAAAATGTGGCTTCCAGATTGTTCACAAGTCAAATTTTGATAACGGACGCGCACAACTGACAAAGGGCAATCACAAAAGCTCAACATAATCAAGCTGACAGGAAAACATACTTCTTTGTTCTACATGGAGTATGTGAAAAAATTCAAGTGTCATCTGAAACTAAAAAAATGACAAAGGGGGGGGGGTTGAAAAGGAAATGGGTTTGTGAACATTCCTGGTATGGTAAACTATATACATTGTAAGTGGCTTAATTGTGCTGTTTGCACTGAAGTTCTCATATTTAAGTAGTATCCATCCACATATTCCATGATGTATGTTCCTTATTAAAAATAAACAAATGTAAACGACCAAGTAATACTCATGTTACTCTATACAGTCTTCATTCAATAGCCAATAAAAACACATTTGCTAGGTCTGTATAAATGCAAATATTGACAAATTAAAAAGGAACAAAAAAGCATTGGACATAGTTTTAAATGAGTGAAATGTTGTAATAAAAAGGGGAAGTCCCCATTAGGTAGCGAAGGCAACTGCCTATGGGCCATGCAACATTAAGGGGCCTCATGAGACCATGACGTCAGCATTTTGTTCTTAAATATACAGACTACAGTGATTGTGTTTTTGAAATTCTTAATGTAATAATTATAATGTTGTATTCACATTACGGTATTACAATGAAATGTTATACCTATAAAAGGGCATCGTCACATATTACACATATTGTATGTCTTACTGAATCCCTTATATATGATGATAATTTCTGCAGATTTTTGTTTAAAACCCATATAATTATGAATGGTTAAGTTATTAGCCAGACATAAAATGTCACACACACACAAACACGCGGACATAGATAGGACTATAAGCCCTTCCGCTATTATCATGGAGAGGGCATAAAAATACAAACATTACGTGGACTAATCCCTAAAAAATAATAATTCTGACACAGTGACTTCCTAGCTTCAAGCTTGGATATGTTTTTGTGTAAATACTCACCAATGTCCAAAATGTTGGTCTTATTTCAAAAATGTATTTAAGTTACTGCTAATAAAAAACATTCAAATTCAAAAGGACTGAAATGTGTAGACAGTAATAAAACAACAAAAACCAACTCCTTTCCTGTTTCAACAGAGATCAACGAGACGTCGAGAGTCATTGAAGTTATTTACCCTGCAGGGAACCCCATTTTTTTACAAGCGATCAATTTCACTGAAATCTGTCATTCTAGCATCCCGAATCTGTCAAAACCATGACAATATTGAGAAACAAAATAAACGCATGCATGCAAACTTAATAAAATGTCGAGTTATCTTTGGGAAACGCATCAATAATTTAGAAAATTGTGATTTTGAAATCGAAAGTAAAACTCCACTCTACATATCCTTTTAACGTCCTTATCCCGTTTTATTGAAAAGAAAATATCCTTACCAATGTTTATTTTCTCCACTACAAAATATAAACGTTTGTTTGACTTCTCGTGACCACTTAAACGTATGCTTGCGGTTAAAATTTGATGTAAATGCCTATTTTCGTTATCGAAATTGGAAGTTGTAATTTGCTGCGTTCAGTCGGTAAAGAGTTGCGTCCCATTACCTGATGAGATAGAAGAGGGTCGGTAAAAACGCAGCACACAGTGTGGAGCGTACCAATGCGTCCGCGGTCTTCATTCATCGTTAGGCCAACATGTTTTATCTTTCGTTTCCTGGAATGTCTACTTAAAATTGTTGACCAAGCAAATAAAAATATAACTTTATAGATAAATTATAGTATTCATTAGCACATGCACTAGTAAAGGGAAAAAATGTGTGGAAAGTAATATAATTATATTATTATATTGGTACACTACTATATATAGGACCAAAACAAACTCTTTACGAACACGGCGTTTCTTGTGTTCTTAGAAGATGGGAGGCTGACTTTTAATACTATTAAATGAGGTCAAAAATATAACAATGTTAAGCAATTCAAATCAGACCAAGAAGAACAATTTAAAAACGAAAGTTCGAAAACGCTTCAGTACTCCATGAGCTTTTTATGACCCCAGCATCTAAGGATGCCTGGAGGGATACAGCGATCGGACTGTCCTTTACTCCGTCCGTCAATCCTTGCATGGTTAACCCCAAAATAAGACGTTTTGCCAAACATCAATAATTCTTCATACAAATAAAAAGACAAATATACGTATATAGCGCAAACATTATTTGTCTATATTCAATTGCGCTTTACACAGTTTTATAACTAAAAAGGCTAATTTGTCATAGAAAACGCAAAACACATGCGTTTTAAGTTTAGATATAAAATGAAATTCACACTGTGTGCATTTTAAGTATTTTGGACGAGTTTGGTGAAGGCACATACAACATTAGATCGAATGTGAACCTCTTAAACTTTTTAAGTGCGATATGCACTTTATGATAAGTCACGTTTAGATTATGCGATCACTTTGCCGGAATTGTACAATAACTTTTATTCCAGCACTTTTATTCCAGCAAAACGTACACTTTGACCACATGGTATAGTCCATAACTTAAATGCGCGTCAAGAAACCATGAGGCTTTGCATACTTCGTGCTCTAGCATCTAGTAACTGAGTTACCAATGCTGCTTTCCTCTTCAATTATTGATCATGTTCCACCTGATTAGGTGGTGCAAAGCTTTGTACCGTTATTCACCTAACACATACCAAACGGAACTGGAAGACCTTTTGAATTTACTTTATCTATATTCAAATATTGTTTTAAACTATTTTTATTATAATATTTAATAAAGTATTAGATGATTTAACGATCAAAACAACAGAACGATTGGATGGAAAGGACCCCATAGAACTGTTTGAAACAAATCTGCCTACTCTAATTGACTTCTGAATTTACTGAAGAGTAGTGAATTTGATGTATTTATATATCGGAATCCCAGACGGTTATGCACTACTTTCTTGACAATTATACATCAACATCAAGGACTTTTCCTTTGGAAAACGCCACATTGGAAATTTGAGAATCTTGCGTCGATAAACTCTCCACTGAGGGAAAAATTTTAAGTTAACTTCTAAATTGGGAAAAAATGTATGTATTCCTTTGTATTAAGCATTTTAATAAACCTTTTATTGGCTAAAGGTTTACGATGTATGGGTATCTATCATTTTAATAACGTTTGTACAGTACTTTGAGAACCAAGAATTCAGCGTTCAACACTAACGCGATTCCGGTTGTCCGAGACTCCTGGAAATGAGACTCGGACTCCATGTTTTTGTGTCAAGGAAGTCCGTCGGACTCCTTCAAAATCATCTTTGAATTACAAAACATTCCTTCGTTTACTTACTCGTTTAGCAAAATCAAAATGTCTGCACAAAGGACATCTTACTTAGAATTGTCGTTGTCGAACACTGTCTATAAAAACTTTTAGTTGAATTTGTTTGTTGTTACATTAAAATTGTAATAATTTAATATTCACCCTCTTCATACTGTAGAAGGAAGTTTTTAATGCAAAGTCATTACCACACACTTCAACGACTGCTGGAGAACTGTAAGAGTTCTTCTAAACAAGGAAGATTATAGACAGCTGGTATATTGATAGTGAGAAATGTTCAATCAAAACTAAGTGATGTCAAGAGCATATACAAAACTAGAACAATGCCATCATTGGGACAATGCACTTAAATGAGTGTTTTCTTTTATCCTATGAAACCCCTGTCTGGTCAACAAGTTTGTTTTTCAGAAGATGCAATGTGTATACTTATTATTGTATTATTATGATGAAAATATTTATATTGTCAATTTTATAGTGTATGTAAGCTAGAAAAAAATCCATTTACCAGTTTTAGTCAAACGATTTGGAACGCAAAGGACCCCCGTCTATTAACACAATCGTTGAATAAAAAAAAACTGTTCACAGTGCTCTGGCATAGCTTACACAGCTGTCCGGTCCTTATAAGATCAAATGAGCACAACTTGCTAACAGTGAGCTTTTGTGATGACATTTTGCTCATTGTTAATCATCGGTCCAGCATTGTCAGTTGTCAAACTGTACATTGTTAACACTTGGATTATATTTATTTCCAATATTCATTTTTTTCAATAAAATGAAAAGTTTCTGAACATTCCAGAAGTTACATGTTAACCCAATCCTCATAAAACTTGATCAGAACGCTTTTTCTAATGGTATATCTGCTGCGTTTGAAAACGGTTCAGGTTTACTGAAAAATATGAGTACCAGTGGGCTAAGACGTTTTCCTTATGTGGGTGTTAAGAAACTTTGTGAACTACTTGATTTAGAAGTCAAATGTTTTTCCAAATCATCATGAAACTATCAGAAAAAATGAACTCAGACATGATATTTCAACTGAATTCGAAATTGCTTATGTCTGTTCCAAAATACGACTTGAGGAGAAACTAGGTTAAGGAGTGATTATATAAAAGACATGCTTGTTCAACTTTCGGTTCGTCCGAAGTTTTAAAAAGTTTTTTTGAAATAATCCCCTGGAGTGAAAATTGACCCCTCCCTAAGGATTACTTGCTGTATATGTATGGAGCCAACACTTTAAAAATGTCTTCTCTGAAACCGTAAGGCAAAGAGGTTTGGTTTTTGGCATGAATCATTTTATTGTGGTCCTCTACCAAGTTTTTTTTTTAAATATCGTCCCTTGGGTAAATATTGGCCACACCTTAGGATAAAGACATTTATTTAGACTTACATGTTAAAAAAATGATTTCTCTCAAATCGTTTGGACAGGGATTTATTTGTTGTTTCACATCGTATACTGGTCCTGTAACAACTTTGTTAAAATCATCCCTCTTGGGTTAAAATTGACCCGCCCTATGGGTTACTTGTTTATTTATATGTATTAAGTGGAAACTTTGAAAATATTCTTTTTTGAAACAGCAGGGCCCAGAAGCTTGTTATTTGGTATGTAACGTCGTATAGTAGTCCTTTGCTACAGTTGCTCAAATCATGCCTCTGAGGACAAAACTTTCCACAGCCCGGGACTCAAATTATTTGTAAAGTCTCATATATTAAATATCGAAAACTTCAAAAATCTTCTTCTTTAAAACCGCAAGGGTCCGGGGTTTGCTATTTGGTGTGTAACTTTAAAAAGTTTTGCTCTTTTCTTCTAATAAGTTCTCTCAAATAGACCCTTTTCACAATAGGCCAAATTGATAAGAGCGCGAAGTCACGTGACTCGCAGAATTTCAGAAAGAGGGTGAACGTGTAGCCATTTCTGATAGCGCCAGGCAACGCGCATTTGATTTCGATCTAACACGCTTTTGAAAATTCGGCGACGTAACGATATTGTCAACACAAGACGATATAATTATCATTAAATATGTACTTCCCTTTTTAAGTTTTAATACATTAAATAAATGTTCTGATTAAAGTACTTGCTTTTATTCAATCCATTTTGTTACTCTTCGTTTGAGCATTTGTATCGCGGTGTAATCAAAGATCTATCACTAATCTTGTATATTGATAGATCTGTAGTTTTATTACCCCTGTGTTCAGAACAACCCATTATCTCGTTATGATCAGATACTGTGCAGACAAATACTAAATAACAACAAGGTGCCATAAACCACATGTGGTAAATGTCTGGTAATTGAACACATTTATGATACCTCCGTGTCTTCTCGTGGTAGTAATATTGCGTAGTCATTTCTGGGACCATTTTCTTGGTAACACCAAATACTCAAATTGACAATAATTTGTCCAAACAGATTGTTAGAAACTAAATACCGTATAGATATTAGCCAGTTTAATCACAATTATAAAGTTAATGGCGGACATTCGTTCCCACACACTGTCGTTCTAACCCTAATTTTGACACAGGCGGAAATTCGTTCCTACGTTGTTTTGACAACCCGGACATTCGTTCCTAAATTCGATTGACAATCTGGAAAATTCTTCATTATTTTAACAGCCCGGACATTCGTTCCTACGTCATTTTGACAGTCCGGAGATTTGTTCTTACATGATATTGACATCCCGGACACTGGTTCCTAAATTATTGCTATTCTGGTCATAATTATAACATGTTATCCAAATGAATATGACACTCCGGGCAATTTTTAACCGTTTTTTTTTTAATGTATCGTTATTAAAATAGTTTTCTATTTTTTATCATATGTTTATTATATTTTATACAGTTAAAAGAATTTTTCGTGAGCATGAGCATGATAACGTTTAGCATTTTTCGAATACATCGACTTACACTGATATCTTAAATAAGCGAAACCTTGCAGAAATCGGGGCGACTTTAACTGCATAGCCACCGTATTGCAGATTTGGACGTGTATTTCTTGGGGTACGAGTGATCCTCGAAGAATAGCACAGGCTTACCGCGTGTGTTCGTTAGAAGTTCCACATTGGAAGAGATTTTCAAGGAGTGGTCCATTAGTATATATAAATGTACATATTGTTTTCGCAGTTTAGGTGTTGCCTGTAATTGTTTGAACGAATGTCCGGGTGCAAAAAAAATATGAAGGAACGAATGTCCGAGCGTGAAAATTATGTAGGATTTTGAATAACAGGACTGTCAAATTAATTTTGGGACGATTGTCCGGGTTGTCAAAATAACGTAAGAACGAATGCCGGGTAGTCGAAACAACGAAGGGACGAATGTCCGCCTTGTCAAAATTAGCGTAGGACGAATGTCCGTGGAAACGAATGTCCGGATACCTAATAAAGTGCTTAATACCTATACATTTTCAATAAAAAAAAAAATTCATGCTTAACCTTTTACGAAATTAGCGGGTACCGGTAAAATAAAACTCTGTCATTACGTATTCCTATTAAGAGTGTACGTTAGTGTACGAAACAACATAATAAAAACAAAGCATTTTCGTTGACCACAATATAACGTTTTAATAATGTTTCAGAAAAATACAAAAAAAAGATCTTTATGATATAAAATGATATATATGTATCACTCATAATCACGTATAAATTGATATCAATGTGCATGTATAGATCCGTCAGTTTGCACCACGTCCGTTTATATAATAATTGTTCAATATTGCCATTCACTGTAAAATGTATTTAATTTTAATGGAAATTAACATAACATTTAAATAGTGACATGTTCTTCGCCTTTTATAGTGCTTTGTCTAATGGTTGATTCAACACACCTCTTACACGTTCGATCGTTCATGAAAAATATCACACACCAACACACCCATAGCTTTGAGAATTATAGTTATATAATACTATGTATTAATATATAACACGACTAATGTATATCTTTGATTTGTGCAAACATCGACGTTTAGTCTTCAGACAACCTTAGCTCTGATGTGAATTTGTAACTCATATTTTTATAAAGATGAAATACAATGTATCATGAATACACTAATGGTGCTAAATATTATGTCTTTGAATTATTATTTAGGTGCTAAAATGTTTCTTTTATAATTACTTATCAATTATGTATGCATATGTTTGACGTTATTATAACCAGTGTCAGTACTCATGAAAATCCTGAATGCAAACAATAACAATTAACTAGTATTTAGTCATCGATATTCTCCGCCAAAGACAGTTACACGTTCAGCCTCGTTCTGAAATTCGACGCGTCACCTGATATCTTAAAATAGCAACAGTGGTAGTATTGAGAAACTGGTCTATCATGTGACTGGGGTCGAAACTATCAACACGGAACTCCGTTGGACTCCTTCAAAATCATCTTTGAATTATAAAAAAAATCCCGTTTCGCGAGATCAGACTGTCTGCACTTTTGAACATCCGAAAAATATGCCACTCATCATTCTGCTTAAACACATTGACAAAACAAAACAATTCGAGATCATTTATTTTGGAAACTTTCGAACTCTGAATCAATCCTATCTTGGTCGTTTTTTTCTCTCGGATATTTCCGCTTTAAAAAGCTGCACGTTTTAGGATGGGAACGACTGTGTAGCAGTTTTTCGTAAATAACCCCATGTCAATATCAATCGATAATTTTAGTGGCTTTGTGGCAGTTTGTTGGCCTTGTAATATTATGTTAAATTTTATGGGGAAAATGTATAAAGCAATGGGCTGTTAACACAATCCCGAGGATCAACAAGCAAGCATATATGTAAATGCATTATAGAAAATAGTACCTTTTTTAACTTACAATAATTAACTTAAATATTACTGGCATTTGTTAAATAATATTGCAATCTGAGAAAACAAATCACAACAAATACTGAACTTTGATCTGAAACCAAACATGAAAGAGGATTTAACAATTTATGGTTATTATGTTTAATAACCAGAAATAAAAAAAAAAACGGTATATAAAAAGTGTCATAAGTTTTGGACTTCCTGAAGTATGATCGGACTCAGAAGATTTCAGAAGAAG
This sequence comes from Dreissena rostriformis, assembly GCA_007657795.1. Classification (NCBI taxonomy): domain Eukaryota; kingdom Metazoa; phylum Mollusca; class Bivalvia; order Myida; family Dreissenidae; genus Dreissena; species Dreissena rostriformis. The sequence goes on along the minus strand of VMBQ01001126.1, from coordinate 164,690 downwards.
GGAGTCCAGAGAACTTCTTACTAAGAATAGTAAGTGTTCAACACTGATTAGATGGTGTGTTTTTTAAACAAATACATGTGAAACACTGTTAGCACTGGTAGCCACACTATGATTTGGATTGATTTCATTTAAATATGTAGAAATAATCTACATGAATCATTCTGTCACCTGAAGAAAAAAATGTTATCTTAAATAGTCATACATAAATCCATTCATTACTTTCAAACACATGTCAAAGTAGTCTGCAAGCTAATGATAAATGAACAATATGTCAATAAATGAGAATGTATAAACTTCATGGAAACACGTTTCCAAGTGTAAAAATCAAGTATCGTTTATCCTTATTTATTGTAATTGCGTTATTCATGTTTTTATTAACAAACCAATTTAATTACATTGCACTAATATATAATAATTAAATAGCAGAGGTGTCAGTTGGATTTTAGAAGTCGTTTAATGGGCTTGCCGGTTGGGGCAAATTTCTATGAGTTCTAAGCTGTAGCATGATTCATGATCACATACATCTGTTAATAAAACTGCACATGCAGAATGCAAGCATTGCTGATAGCGATTTGTTTATTGGGGATTTTATATATACTGGGAAAACAATACACAATAAGGACCTGTAATGTGGCTGATATTCTGACCTTCCTGAAAGGTCAAAAGAGGTCTTACATGTGTCAGTCAATGCTTGCATGTTGCGTCATCGCGTTTGGTATTGTTGAGAGATGTCTCGTTCCTAAATGTGGAACGTGTTCAGTGACGAACGTTTTGTAATTTTGTAAAGTACAATGTTTAGGCTCATTTTTTTTCATTTCGACTCTTCTTTGAAGTGTATCATTCGCATCGCAATGCTACATGTTTGTGGTCAATTACTTCTTAATTTGGTGGTGTTTATATAAAGACTGAAACAAATTATAGGTTTGTTTTTTAATAAAAAAAAAAGAAAAATGCAAACTAATAAATAAATCAAAGAAGCGATCAACAAAAAGAGATTTAAATCTGAACCAGCTCAAGATGTGCAGGGCGAGTAAATATTATTAGATGTGCGGGTCAATTCCATTTCTTTTACAGGATATTTTATTGCGAAACGATTTAATACTGCAACTATCTTAACTAACCAAGATATGTAAATCAATTGTAGTTTTATATAACTATATTTTAGCCGACAATAGGGTAAGGCTTTTTTTTAAATTCATTGAATTTTCATTATATTTATGTGTTGTTAATATTTTCTTTTTTTTTTTTGTTTTTACCGAATGTCGCTATTGTGTAGTGGATATGGTGTCCGCCTAGCGATTGGGAGGTCACGGGTTCGATCCCCACGGTGGGAGCGTTCTCTAAATCTCAACAAAGACAAAGTACTGGTTCTACCAAGGCCTACGACTAATTGAATAGTCAAATTGCGAAGATGCTCCAGAGGAGCCCTGCAATTAATGGGAAGAAGAAGAAATCTGACATAAACAAACTACTACCGGGTAATGCGCAAAAGGAGAGAATGGACCATCCATCTCCGTAACATTAAGGTAACTCTTTACATTTTGTTTGATTTTCAGCGCTTAGTGATATGACTCTGGCCTTGTGGACCTTTAATCTCGGGGTCAATCTGTTCACGGTGGTTGCGCTTAATCTTTCCGAATCTGAATGTTTTTCGATGTGTGTAAATATCATCATATAAAAAGGTATATTCACGAAAGAAAAACATAACCATGTCTATCGCCACATAACATTTCATTACAAAGTGCATTTATGACATCCCAAACCAGGTCCGTTCTTGACACCATTCAAAACGTTTATCAATAGAGTCAAGTTACATGGTCTTCTCTGCATATCCAGTTACGTCGCAATATTTTCAAAACAAACCACGACAACTTCATATTAACGTAAATTACACATATCGATTTCTATTAATGGCAACCCATCCATTTTGAATTGTTTGATGACTACCCTTTTTAAGGTATTTCGATATATTTTACATAACCTTATACATTTATTGAAAACCAAAAACAATGTCCGTAACTCCATCTCAACCATTGATAATGTCTATAATCGTTGATGTGTTTCATAAATCAGTAATTACGAGGTCTATGATAATTACAACGTCGTACATTATAGCCCATGGAATGATTGAAATCCCATTACACAGCATACACACAGCATCCCATTTCAAGTGCTGTATTTATCCATGACTATCTTGTTAGTAGGTCATTTAATATTCCTCCAACCATTATTTAAAATGTGAAAATTACGTTGTGTTTATTGAAAACAAAACTAAATACAGCTGCACGTCCTAGCGGTATTTATTAAAACAGCCACATATATAGTTCAATTCAATTGTCAGCATGCATTCCGCAATAAAACAACAACAAAAACAAACAAACAAAGCACTTTCTTATATATGAAGCAAATGTTCTTATAAATAGAAAATCGTCTTTTAGCAAATCATGATATATCATGAAAGGGTTGTACATCCCGAAAATCTATCTAGCAAATGAGACCATACGTTAGACATATAAGATACACGAGGTTCATTCAAAAGTCTTTTTGAACTAATCATTCATTTAACAAACTCACACTGACTTTGGAAAATAAAATCTCAATTGTCACATATTATATGTTTTAAAAATGCAAAATGTAAGTACAACTTTCTATTAGAAGTACAGGTTACTGCACAAAACACAATCATGTTTTTAAACAATTATAGTACCTAGAGACCAACACTATCAAGTAAAAAATTGACGCGTTAAAAAATGTAAATTATACTTAACATGGAATACTACTATGGAATACTGTCATCGCACTTGATTATAACGTGTTTAGCGGTTCAACTATTTATACAAAATAGCACATGCAGTTCTTGTGATTTTACATGTGAAACTTTCTGACGTTCTCTTATTGAACAAGAATGCTGCTAAAATTGTATTTACTTTGTCTTGAGAATTGTTTACCCACATGATCCAGTTGTTAATTTATGATATCATTCGGACAAATGTCATACAAACAAAATACCTTTGTTTAACTTAATTTCTACAATACTAAGTATGTTTCGACCATAACATACATCAATAGTATGATTATGTCTTATATATCACAAAGCAGTTTATTATTTAGACATTAAGGAATCATATATTTTATTTATGAATTATTTATGTATTCTAAACGTCTATTTGCATAAATGGTCTATATTATTTTTTAATAACATCAACTGATTCAAAAGAGAAATCAGATAAAGTACTATAAATGTCGGTAGATTCAAAAATTTTAGCAACATGTGAATTACGATTCATCGATTAGTTCATGAAACAGGTGGTTAGCGTGTGGCTAGGATATTTATTAGTAAAACATAATTTTGAACGAAAAATAATCAAATTATAACGAAAAATCGACTTCCCTGAAAACAAAATGTCACTATCAAATATAAATTCATAACAAAGTATTCAACTAAAAGGAAGTAGAACGACTCGCTGTGATGATTGTAGCTGTACAGAATAAAAAGAATGCGTCACTTAAATTCACTGATCTTAATGAAGTAAACCTTCACATCTGCATTCTTATACTACCTTTGCATCATAGATAATCAGATTGTCCTGGCCCCATTATATATTGCATTAATCAGCGCAATTATTTTGCATGTGCTTTTGTTGATCCATGTCTAATCTATACCTACATTTTTGCGCAAAGGACTCATTGAAATTGATTAACGTCATCACTAACTGACAATTAAGTATTGTGTTGTGTAAATTGCTTTAACGACCAATAAGACATTCAGGATCATTTGTAACACCTGATGGAACCGATAGTCTGTCCTCTGAGTGGAAAGTGTGTACCGTTGTATAAAAACGTACATTCATTGTATTACATGTCCATATGTTCAACTTCCTTTGGACCTTTTTTATCGAGTTACACACAAATCCTGCCTGCATAGTAACACAGTTGTTTTGCTTGGTCGAACATAAGTTTAACATTGCACTAAACGTCTCGTGCTGATAACTTCCACCCTGGTACTTTTCAGAAACCGCTTACACACTGAGTTGAAAACTTCTTGATATGGAAGGATTTACTTGAGACCTATATGCGAATACTAAACATTATATCATATCGTTTCATTTAAGTGAAACCGCAATGTCGGTTGTTTTTCTATGTATTAGATGGCATAAACAATAATAAAACATTATCATCTGTTTTATTTAATAAATTTGATAAAACTATTGGCACTTGGAACTTCTGACAAAGTTTAATCCCAGTGCATAGATGGCCCTAAATTATTCCAATCTCCATGACCTATTTTGATGTCTTTAAATTAGATTGCATTACCATCTAATCACAACAAAACTATACAAAGCTATACAGTTTGTCACAGATGTTATAAACAGCCTCCCAAGACACTGCATGTCGATATATGTATATCGTTGTTTCAATAAAAAGTGACTCCTTGGATGTGGAAATATTTGATCCAGAGGCATGATGATCTAGTTAAACAAAATCAAATATCTCAGCCCTGGAACTTGTTGTTTCAGAGCAGGATATGATGATTAACTTTTAATTTTAACCACTAATATGGTTTTAACAAACTTTGAAAGGGTCCGATAACGATGCTATACACCGATTAAAAGACCCCTGTGTCATTTGTTTTCAGAAAAGAAAATGTTAATGCTAGTTTGCTCATAACTACGGAATCCGGATAGTGCAATCTATAATATCGCCGATTTTTTTTTATCAAGGGCGACACACGACACACGAAGCGATACTCGATATTTTGCGCGACAGTCGCGGCGACGCACGATACTAGTATTTTGCGCGACAATCGCCTATTTTGCGCGACTGTCGCGCACACTAGCGTGCGTCCGGAATCCGGATAGTGCCATCTATAATCTCGCCCTTCTTTCATCAAGGGCGACACACGACACGCGAAGCGATACACGATATTTTGCGCGACAGTCGCCTATTTTGCGCGACATTCGCCTATTTTTAGCGTCTGTCTCGAAAAATATCGTGTATCGCTTCGTGTGTCGTGTGTCTCCCTTGATGAAAGACGGGCGAGATTATAGATGGCACTATCCGGATTCCGGGCGCACGATATTTTGCGAAACAGTCGCGCAAAATAGGCGACTGTCGCGCAAAATATCGTGCGTCGCCGCGACTGTCGCGCAAACAAAATCGAGTATCGCTTCGTGTGTCGTGTGTCGCCCTTGATGAAAGAAAGGCGAAATTAAAGATGGCACTATCCGGATTCCGTACATAACGTCTATAGTCCGAGTCGATTGTAAAAAAGTTACTTTGGCCCCCTTAAGATGGCCAGTTTTCACATTATGGGCATAATTTGAACCAATATGTGTAGACGACCACAGAACAAAGTTATTTACCAAATATTAATTCGTTAGACCTTAAGATCCAGAGGAAAATATGTTTGAAGTTTTTGTGTTAGTCTTTTGAAACCCCGGATGTGGCCAATTTCTTTATCGATGGATCATGATTTCAGCGAACTTTAAAGAGGGCCACTATATATGTATGCCATGTTTCATACCAATTATAATTATTTCGCTTATATATTTTATATTTACAATAATAATGTTATAAAAGTTCTTAGTTGAAAAGGGTCATATATATATAATAGTTATAATGTTTACCGTAGAACAATAAAAAACAAATATCACAACTGTTGAACTTGGTGTTTCGGAATAGATGATTGATAACTTTCTAAACATGCATTTCCTAATTTCAAATGTCCAAATGGACACAACTTCATATCATATGAAACAAAGCATGCACGTTTGAATGTAGTACGTTTAAAAATGTCCACCTCTGCAGACAAGTATGCCTCTACGGACGATGATTCCAGAGGAAGCCCCTTTTGTTTCGTAAGTTGGCGGGTTAAAATATAATGTATATTAGCTCAAAGCATATCATAACAATGCATAATAAATGCATCAATATCACGGTCTACATTTGACGGCAATTAAGTCAACGTTCTGTGTATGCATTCCTTTAATAATACTTAATAATATCTCATGACACGACTTATATGTGTAAGACATCATATTAGAAAGTATTTCTGTTCATTACATCCATTACTAGGAATATTGATGACACCCTATTTAAGTGTCTTTTCATTACATTATATTTCCAGATGAATGACTTATTCCGATGTCAATATACCGGGTAAATCAACCGAAATGGTTGCCCCACCTATTCATGACAACACCTAAAAATGTGTTACTTTATGAATAACCTAACACAATGTATATTCATAACAGCCCATATAAACGTTTAACACATGGCACATTCTATTTATGGTATTAAATGTCAAGGCTTATTCATGAAATCCCATTTCAAGGTCAAATGAAAACACCCATTACCAGACCCACGCATTGAAGCTTATAAGAAATTGTACTCATAACATCACACTACAAGGTCAAATCATTACACTTTCTATTCATGGCATCTCATTACATTGTGTATCTTTGGCATTCATTAAAAGGTTGAATTCACAGCTTTTCTGAATATGGCATTTCATGAAAGGTTTTATACATGGCATTCCATTTAAGGTAAATGTAAGGCATTGCATTGAAGACTGTATTCAAAGCGTTCTATTGATGCTTATATTCTAGGCATTCCATTAAAAATTGTATTGATGGCATTCCATTAAAAATTGTATTCTAGGCATTCCATTAAAATTGAATTATTGGCATTCCATTAAAAATTGAATTATTGGCTTTCCATCAAATGTTGTACTCATGGCAGTCTATTAAAGGTTGTATTCATGGCATCCACTTACATGTTTTGGCATCCCATTAAAAATGGTCTATTGTTGACTTCCAATAACGTTGCCTTTAGTGCCTTGCCATAACATCGTCTATTATTGGCTTCCCATTACATTGTCTTTTTATTGGCTTCCCATTACATGGTCTTTTATTGACTTCCCATTACATTGTCTATTAATGGCTTCCCATAACATTGTCTATTATTTACTTCCCATTGCATTGTCTATTATTGACTACTCATTACATGGTCTTTTATTTACTTCCAATAACATTGTCTTTTATTGTCTTCCCATTTCATTGTCTTCTTATTGACTTCCCATTACATTGTCTATTATTGACTTCCCATTACAATGTCTATTATAGGCTTCCCATTACATGGTCTTTTATTGACTTCCCATAACATAGTCTATTATTTACTTCCAATTACATGGTCTTTTATTGACTTCCAATAACATTGTATTTTATTGACTTCCCATAACATTGTCTATTATTGGCGTCCCATTACCTTGTCTATTATTGGCTTCCTATTACAGTGTCTATTATTGGTTTCCAATAACATTGTCTTTTATTGACGTCCCATAACATTGTCTATTATTGGCTTCCAATTAAATTGTTTATTATTGGCTTCCCATTACATTGTCTTTTATTGACTTCCCATTTCATTTTCTATTATTGGATTCCCATTACATTGTCTTTTATTGACTGCCCATTACATGATATTTTATTGACTTCCAATAACATTGTCTATTATTGGCTTCCCATAAAATTGTCTATTATTGACTTCCCATTACATTGTCTATTATTGGCTTCCCATTACATGGTCTTTTATTGACTTCCCATAACATTGTCTATTATTGACTTCCAATTACATTGTATGTTATTGACTTCCCATTTCAGTGTTTATTATTGGCGTCCCTTTACATCTTCTGTTATTTACTTTTTATAACATTTGTCTATTATTGGCTCCAATTACATTATCTAGTGTTTGCCTCCAATAAACATGTCTATTCTTAGCGTCCCTTAAGATTGTCTATTATTGGCTTCCAATGACATTGCATATTATTTGCTTCGCATAATATTGTCTTTAATTTGCTTTCATTAACATAGTCTATTATTGTTATCCGATAACGTTGTCTATTATTTGCTTCATGTAACATGGTATATTTATGATGTCCTGTTATAAAGTTTATCTAATATCACATCGCAAGAGTTTCTATTCAAAACCTTTGTTTTCAAATAAACCTATGCGTTATGTTTCAATCAGCCTATTGGCATGAAAGTTTTATTAAAGACAAAACTACAGGCAAAAGTACATATATTTTATTTATTAACTCAGTCTCCAAAGAACATCATCTAAATTATAAGCATTCTTCGATAAACAATCACCATACATTCTTTGATAAAATATGTTAGCACTTATATACAAAACCTCATACACTTTAAAGTGCAATACACTAAATATTAATATTTGTGTCATCTTTTATCAAATCATTAAGGTAGGTTGTATCAAAAAGAATGATTTTGCAAGCTAACAAACAGTTTAATAATGTTATAATTTAACATAATGGATGCTCCCCAAAAATTTTGTCAAGCAAACTCAATGAATTAAGAAAAAGGCATCTATGAAATTGCTTAAAAACTTAACAAACTTATACATGCAAAACTGTACAAAAGCTGTTCCAAGAAAGCATGATAAAATATTCTTGCACTTTGCATGTATGTACAACTAAAATAATCTGCCAGTGACTTAAAATAATGACGCCAAGTTTTCTGGTCCCAGAACTGTGCTGGTGGTATGCAACTTTCTTCATTATAATCAAGCTCATTGCATAAACTGTCATTGACTTCCACTCAGTTGTTGCATTGAATAAGCCTGGATAACAAATTATGAGTTGTGCATTTAACAAGCATTGCGGAAATTTTAAAAGTCCCATAACTAGTAATTGGGAATACCACCACTGACCTATTGGTAAAGATTTATGTTTCCCACATTATGACGTTCAATACCAGACAGCAGCTGCTGCCAGTATATGCACTTTCCTTTGATAACGAAATTTCGTTTAATTTCAGCCACTTATTGCTAAGAAATATTCTGGTAGAGAAAATTAATGGTCAGACGGACAAGAAGGCAATGATATACTCAAACCCTGTAGGTGAGCATAAAACCCAGAAAACAATCACTAAAAGGCCATTTGAAATAGCAAACAAAGCAACAATATTAAACTAAAATTATTGTTGTTTCTAAAAGAAAATTCTACTTATAAAGTTTAGTATACACAATTGATTATCTTGTTTAAGAAAATAATCTCAAATTAAAAAAAAAATACTATATAAATTTCAATGATAAGTCTCAAGTGTATAAACACTGCTCAAAATCATGTACAGACCGATGTAAATATAGCTCAAACAGGATTACCTACATTGTTCATATTTCACACAAACGAAAGTGCAATAATGAAATTTGGAAGAAACACTGGTTATCTAATACATGCAGAATTATTAAGCTTCTCTAAATGGTTAAAACAGAAGCCTTTACACACACTACAGTCTTGCAAAAGTGTAATTGTTATTAATTACAAAAAATATATAATACATGTAATTCAAGTATACATTGAAAAACCAAATAGCACATACAGAAGGGCATCACAGATTGTTTACAATGATCAAAACAAAATCCTAAAACAAACATTATTACTCATCAAAATCATACATATTTTAAATATTAACAAAGCGTGCAAAAATGGAATCATGTTGACAACTGAATATATGACATAAAAGCTTTAAAAAAAAGTTAATAGTCGCAACAAACATATTTTGAGTAAACTGTTAACATGTATGATAACGATTGACAATCAAAATCTAGATCTGAATAAGAAAATTGCATGATCATTGCAGCCCTGTTTTTTAACAGAGCAGCATGGTTTGTAGGAACATAGAGTGTCAGCCAATCAAGCATCACTTTGAAATTACTCGAATATCGTGCAAACAGTTTCTCCCAAAGATTGTCAATTTTGTCGCCAGATATTGGACAAATAACTTCTTAATCCCCTGTTGGCCATGGATTTAAACAATTGACCTTTTTTTGGAGGAATTCGAAAGTGAAACACAAAAACTTTCTGTGAACATATACACTTTTCTTCAGCTTATACAAGATACCAAGTTTTTTTACTGTGTTCAAGAGATATGAATAATGGTACAAATTCTTTACCCACCCATGATCATTATAGCGCCAAATGGTTAAGTAGTAAAAGTTAAAACTATTCAATGAATAGTAAAGCTTTAAGGAATTTGTTTCATATGATTTATAATTCAATTCAACACACACATTATAATATACATGTTCAATATAATAAAAAATTAAGTACAATATTTATTTATTGTCCTCTAAAGAAAGTCAAAGTATGCACGATACTTCATGTGTGAAGACAACTCTTGGGCTTCCACTGTCAGCTCCGTCTCTCCAAACATCATCTTCACCTCAACGCGAATCTTGTCTTCGCTATCAGGCAGGTTGACAACAACTTTGCCGAGGTATTCGCAATCTTGCTCGTCGACGTACATCGGATCACATTTTGGCGATGCAAAGATTTTCAACAGCATTTCTTTCTGATTGGACTTCAGCGTGACATGCTTTCCCGATCTAGCTTCGCCTACTCTAACGGTCTCCCCTTCCTTGATGTACGGTTTGAAGATATCACGGCAACGATCAACCCCACCAACAGCAACCCTGTGGTCTTCCTTGTGGATAGTTGAATCAAATGGCGGTGATATATTTATACCATAAGTGTATTTGGATACACGGGACGTGATCGACACTGGACGATGACCAAAAATAACTGCTCCCCTCAAAACGCAAAGACCAGCCTCATCGGGAATGATGACTTTGCAATCTGGCAATGCCTTCATCACTGCACTCTGCAACATGGCACTCTCAGAAAATCCACCTACCATAAGAAATATTTTCGTATCTTTGACTTTTGGGTCTTGAAGAAGACTTTTGACATGGGCTATAATTTTGTCTGTGCATGGCTTAAAAAGGTCCTGAAACACTTTTGCATCGATCCTTAGTTTGTCGCTGAGCCATTTAATTTTGTCCTTGTAATTTGATCCTTCTATAGCTTCATCAATACTTTCTCCCTGCTCCTTTTCATACGTCTGCACAATTTTTACAGGCACTTTAATTGTTATTTTCCCAGTGGATTCAGGGGTGATTGTGCGTTTTTTGGTTTCAAGTTCCCTCTGCAAGTCATGGTAATCAGCCGTATTCTCTTCCTTGAATTTGGACCAAACTGGTGCACCGATAATCTTGATAATCATATTGTAAAATTCTTCGTCTACTTTTGTACCGCCCCATGCACCTCCGCTAGCTTTATGTAGTTCCTTGAGCCCTCCGTCTGCCATCCTCTCATGAACAGTTATGTCAGCTGTGCCACCTAAAATACAACAGCTATTTTTACTGTTTTTTGTTGCTTGCGAGAACAAACAAGAGCACCGCATAGCAGATGCCAACGCTCGGCTGTGGGTGCTTGGATTTTGTTTTTTTGACCTTTGACCTTGAAGGTCATCATTGACCTTGACCTTTTCACCACTAAAAATGTGCAGGTCGATGAGGTACACATATAAAAACCAAAAAAAAAACACGTTTTTTTTTACCATTGACCTTGAAGGTTGACCTTGACCTTTGACAACTCAAAATGTGCAGCTCCATGAGATACACATGCATGCCAAATATCAAGTTGCTATCTTCAATATTGCACAAGTTATGGCCAATGTCAAAGTTTTCGGAGGACGACGACGACGACGCGGAAGACAAAGGGCTATGACAATACCTCGGGTTTTCTTCGAAAACAGCCGAGCTAAACAACTGAATTGTACAAAATATAAGTTAAACCAGACTATTGTCAAGCAATATATGTCCCCTACCGGTTCCACCATTATAAGATTTTTGTATTTATTTTTTAAAGTATTTGTTGCCATAGCAACCAGAATTCTTGACATAGGAACAAAATGAAATGACGTGCATTATCTCCATATTGCCATCTGTCCATGTTTCAAGTTTCATGAAAAAATAGGAAGAACTTTTAAAGTCATTGCAGAATCCAGAAAAGTGTGACAGACTGACTGACAGACAGACTGACTGACTGATAGACAGAGCGCAAACCATAAGTCCCCTCCGGTGAAACTGGTAGGGGAAAACAAGCCAATTCGTTTGATTGATGTCCCCGCCTTATAAATTTTGTTTTTAGATGGGTGCAAATGCCTTGATATATGGTATAATCTTAAAAAATAATTAAGCCTAGGGTAATTGTTTTTATGCATTGCAATTCTCCTCATTGATATCTATACACCCATGAAGTTTCGTGTTGAAATCGTGTAGCATATCTGAGATATAGCCCTGAAAAGTTACATCATACAAAAAAACAAAGGGCAATAACTCTTATATAAGAAAGTGTTAGGTTATTGTTCTTATGCATGGCACTTCTCCTAACTGATATTTATACAACCATGAATTTTCATGTTGATATCTTAAATCTTATATCGTTTCTGAGATATAGCCCTGAAAAGTTTTGTGACAGATGGACAGACAATGCCAATTCTATATCCCTTAACCTATGGCTGGAGATAACAAAGGAAATAAGAGGGTCATGATGGCCATGAATCGCTCACCTGAATTCACATTTTGATACTAGAGTGATATTAGATGGCAGAAGACCTTTTCACTATGTACAATAATGTTACCAAAGTTACAAGCAGGGTGGGGCGCAATTTTAACCACATAGTAAAGACTTGAACTAATTTGGTAGAAGACCCATGTATGATGTTACAGACCAAATACCTAACATAAAGCCATTTTTCTATAAATGTCTGTATATACCATATCATGATATCCTCAGCCGTGTCGTGTTTGATCTTAGGGGCACAAATATTAACAAACTTTGTACAACACAACAATATGATGCTAAAGACCAAATATCTTGGCTCTTAAACAGTCTAATTGTTTTGGAGATTTGTTTTTCACTTAAAACATATAAGGAAAACTAGTTACAAAAGGGCTGGGCCAATTTTAAACCCAGGGCTATGATTTGAACCAACTTGGAAGAGGACTATCATATGATGTAACGTAGCTAAAACTAAATCTCTGGGCCATGCTGTTTCAGAGAAGATTACACTAAATACATATGAGTGGAACAAGATAAACCAACTGTACCTCCAAGATCAATAACCATGTATTTGGTGCCAGATGTAGCCACTTGGAACTTGGCGCCCTCTGAGCCGTGTATCTTGTCAGTGGGGATCAGCTGACAGTACAGGGAGGCCGCCTCCGGTTCCAGCGCTATCGACAACTGCCCTCCGTCAATACCGGCCTGCAACAAGCAAATTCATTTAATTGATATCGGATCCCCCGCCAAATAAATTTTGTTTATGGATGGGTGCAGATCACATAATCCTAAAACAATAATTAAGTGTACGGTAATTGATTTTTATGCATTGCTATTTTCCTCATTGATATCTATTCACCCATGAAGTTTCATGTTGAAATCTTGTACTGTATCTGAGATATAGCCCTGAAGAGTTGCATCAAACAAAAACAACAAAGGGCAATTACTCTTATTTAAGAACGTGAAGGGTTATGGTTCTTAACCATGGCAATTCTCCTCATTGATATCAATACACCCATGAACTTTCATGTTGAAGTCTTGTATGGTATCTGAGATATAACCCTGAAAAATTACATCATACAAAAAAAAGGGCAATAACTCAAAGAGAAAGAGTGTATTAATTGTGATGGTTCTTGTACGTGGCACTTCTCCTCATTGATATCTATACACCCATGAAGTTTCATGTTGATATCTAATACAGTTTCTGCGATATATCCCTGAAAAGTTTTGTGACAGACAGATGGACGGACAACACCAATTCTTTATCCCTCCGCCTTTGACAGGGGATAATTAGTAGTTATTCATCTGGATTGTTTGGGGGGGGAAAAGGTTCAATTTCTTAAAACAAAAAAGTGGGCCATGAGAGCTCCCCTATATAGCTCACCTGAGAAATATTGCTTACCAGGTTTTTTTCAGACTTGGAGAAATATTCACTATGAATCTGATAATATATTGATCAACTAACATATAACTAAAAATATGTTTGTCTTTTTCAATATTCAAACAATATTCTTATAAAATGTTTGTTCTTAGCAAGTAGACTGAACACCAATTTACAAATTCATTTATTTCCTCCATTCCCACATAAAAAAGACAGGCCTTTATCCCCCCCTCCCCACCCCCCAATTGTGAAAAAAAACAATCCAGCTATATCACGTATGCTATACAACATGACTTTTTTAGATCTGTGTTGGGAGAATAAAGCGAGACCCAGATAACATTTGTGAGAGTTTTCTATAGGTATCATGATTTTTTTAAACAAATAAGTATTTGTTTAGTTAAGTGCAACCGCGCGTTTGAACGGTAAGAAAAATGTCGGATCAGTGAAGGGACTTCATATTACACATGCATGGTTGCACTGAACAAATACTCATTTGTTTAAAAAAAATCATGATACCTGTAGAAAACCCTCACAAATGAGTGGGCTCTCCACTTTATCCCATTAAAAATGGTGAAATATTTAAAAAGACATCCTTAAAAATGGTATCTGGGTCGCGCTTTATTCTCCCAACACAGATCTTAAAAAGTCACATGGTATAGGCACCGTATACATGTATACATAAAGAGAAGGTTCTGACCAATTTTCATCAATAATGAAGAAAACATTTGGCCTATAGAATGACAATGAGCTCAAAGGTGATGACCCACAACTCAACCCGCATGACGCCAGCGTGCTTTTAAGTAATGGCGGGATGAAGATTTTAGTTTAAATTATTTCTGTAACCATAACAACCACATATATTTGGTCAAACTAACGGTGTGATATTCCATAGTCCCAACCGGTTATACCAGTTGATGACAAATAACTGTTTACTCACTGCAGCTAAGCTCACAAATTTCCGGTGAAGCTACGCTTAAAAATTTCCAGAAAACGTACCTTTTGGGCAGCTTCTCGCATGAACTGTTTTGCCGAATCAGTCCAAATGGCTGGAACTGTGAGGACCCAGTGAATGTCTTTATTGTCCACTCCCGTGCCACGAGTTTCCAGCAACTTCAACAAGTGCTGTTTCAAAAATTTAATAATTTCAGAAAAGACAAGCATTGCCTTCATGGGTCGACCGCAGTCATCATCGATTTCGATGTCACGCTGAATCTGTGAAAATAAATGTTTTAAATGATAATAAAATACACTCAACAAATGTTATAACAAGCAATGTTGATTGTTTTTCTAACAGTTTTAGCTACACCACAGTTTAAAGGATTATTCGTTCCTATTTTTCTATAACAATGTGGTATATATTTAGGACTTCATGTATAACTCAGGTTAAATTTAATAAGCTGACATTTTATGCTGAAATGGATATAAATATTTTTACATAAAGCAATTTATTTGCATCATGTGCTTTACGTTTAAACCTTGAGTGTATGGACATCTTCTTTTCCAATGAATTAGGCTGTGTTGCAAACGTGTATTGTGTTTACAAGCTATAGGGTAACCTACTACCTTAAAGTTTCCATTACCCAAACTACAATTTATTGCTAAAAAAAACAACTTGTTTAAATGTAAGTACACACAAAACATCCACTGTTGTTTATTTTGTCCTTGATTAATTTTAAATTTAGGATTGGAATGGGGATAGAGAGGATATTTGTTGGATTCGGTGGAATATCAATTTTATTTCACGAGTGATACTAGAAAATGAGATTAAATTAAAATCGATATTCCACCTTATCCAACAAATTTTCTTTTTATTTTATGCCTTTTTTAACATTTATTTACATTGTAAAGAGTTTAACTGGAGAATTTCACTGGAATAATGACGTCATTGCGTCGTAAAAATGACGTCATTTCGCAGTAAAGCAGTGAAAAATATTGATATTTTGCACTGTTATTTTTCACTGTATGAAACAGTGAAATATCAGTTTTATTTCACTGATTGATATTTCTCTATAAATCACTGGAAAGCATATAATAAAAAGTATTTACCTTTTTATCATGAAGCCTCATTTTAAACCTCTTGAAGAAATAATATTGCTTGTGTTCTTCATCTAATGCCAGCTCAGAGTAATTATTTTCAGCTTCGTACCCAAAACTATGGAATTTTTGGTCTTTGGTAAACAGTACCACTGTTGGCGCTTTTAGTGAAACTAGAGACATTGAGCCGGCTACCCAATTTTGATTGGTTGACACTTTAGCTGGATCTGCAATTGAAACAAAATATTCAAATGCAAAAAGAGGATATGAAGATGCAGAATTATATCCTCAACCACTTGGTAAACAAGAAACCGTCGGAGACGGGTGATGCTCCCCAAAGTTGTTTTTTGTCACAATATTACACTATATAATCAGATAAAAGGAAACGTCTTGAGGGGCATAACTTTGGACAAAATAATACGATAGATGGTTTAGCAACTTAAAAATTTCAAAGGGCCATAACTCTCTAAATAAATCATCTAACCAGAACCGACTAATAACATGCGCATCTCCTCAAGGTAGTTAAGCTTCCCATAAAGCTTCATTGAATTCCAGTCAGTAGTTGGGGAGAAATAGCCCGGACAAGAATTGCACTATATGTACAGTTAATGGAAAATTTCAAAGGGCCATAACTCTGTGAAAATTCATCCGACCAGAACCCGCTGATAATATGCACATCTCCTCTCGGTAGGGAAGCTTCCCATAAAGTTTCATTGAATTCTGGTCATTAGTTGCTGAGAAATAGCCCGGACAAATTTTGGGAAGGACACACACACACACACACTGACAGACGAAGCGGCGACTATATGCTCCCCCCAAATATTTTGGGGGAGCATAAAAATGTGTAAGTACAGAATTTTGAAACACTGAAAACCAGTTTTCATCAGGCTGTATGTCTGGTTTTGACTATAGTTTATAATGTAGCACAAAAAATATCCAAAATACTGAAATAAGTATCAGAGGGGGTATAAT
This sequence comes from Dreissena rostriformis, assembly GCA_007657795.1. Classification (NCBI taxonomy): domain Eukaryota; kingdom Metazoa; phylum Mollusca; class Bivalvia; order Myida; family Dreissenidae; genus Dreissena; species Dreissena rostriformis. Next base: position 147,882 of record VMBQ01001126.1, on the reverse strand, counting down.
CAAGTGAGAAACAAAATGGGGACATCCATGCTGAGACATATATTTATCCCCGTTTTACACCCTTCATTTCTTTTATAAATTTGTAAGATGCCGCTCATTTTCCAGCCATATCAGTAAGAAAGTCACTAGCGTTTATTTCATATTAATATTTGGTCTATATCTCGACTTAACTAGCTGCGAAATTTCTTAGTGGGGTGACCTAATTACAGCTCCAATAAGAAAAATTGCAGTGAGTAAAGTTGATGAGACATAAAGCGAATTTTAATACGAAATAAACGCTTATAACTTTCTTGCTGATATGGCTGGAAAGTGAACAGCATTTAAAAAATTAATACAAGTACTAAAGAGTCTAAAACGACGAAAACTTCCTGTACGGAAGCCACCATCTTGTTTGTCACGTGATTAACGCCTCTGAGTATTGATACTGATAATTTTCACCAATAGAAATGTAATTTCAATAACACATTTGTATCAAGCCCATTTTTCTAATAGTAGTTGGTAACTTTTTCATATAACCTCATAATGTGTAAAGCTGTTCAGAGATGAATTAATGTGAGTGAAAGACCTAATTAACAGAACAATCAACATCAGCTGCAGCTGATCAGCCTAATTATGTCAAATCCAATAATGTCAATAAACTTCACACAAATGTATCATAGTTTTCATTAAACAATGTTTACAACTTTCTCAAAGAATTGATAATTCAAATAATAAAATGGTTTTGATCGCGTAATCAAAATTATAAGTGGGCTTATGTTCGGGAATATGGCCAATACATGACCTCATGGCTTTCCATTTTTCCATATTTTGCAAGTCCAAAACAACCTTACGTACCATATATTCTGTAATAAACGCCCGAATCCCCCCCCCCCATTTTTTAAGAATGGGGGATAATAAAGAATACACAGTACATAACAATTGCAATTCCAATTGATTCTCTCATTTGCTAAAACAGTCAATTCAAATACATGTGTAAGGTAAATATTTGACTGAAATGTCTGAATAATGAGCTTCATCGTCAAATTATTATAATTTTCTTATTGTCGTAATATTAAATAATACCATTAGTTTGATCTCTAATAAAGGCACCCCCCCCACCTCCTAACATTTTTATAAGGCGAAGTGGGGGGAGTACCGGATCAGTGATTTTTTTACCTGCTAGTCCCGCGTCCTGGACTCACAAAAATCTCTGGGGATGCAAAGTTTCGAATTATGTGAGTCCCAAAAATGCATTGAAATTTAAAAAAAAAAATATAGTTAATATTTGGACTCGTTCTTTCAATTTTGGGGACTTAGATTTGCATGTTATCGAGTCCCAGGACTCAGATGAGAAAGTTTGTAAAAATAACACTGCCGGATTACCCATAAGGCAGAGTAAGCAACTGCATATAGGCCCCACATCTGCTAGGGACCCCATATGACCATGACAAAACAATTGTAATACGTAAATATACAGTATACAGTGATTGTTTTCTTAAATTCTTAAACTTATAATTAAAATGTAGTATTGGCATTATGGTATTTATACTGAAAGTTTATACCTATAAAAGGACATTGTCACATTGTATGTCTTGCGAGCATTGGCACTGCTAGGCTTATGTAAACAAGTGAAATTGATTTGGCAATGGCCTTTCTAGTAGGCACTAGGCCGACCAGGAGCCTGGGTCACCAGCCCCAAACGTTTCACTGCCTATGGGCCTCATGATGCTTAATTTGGCACTGGGGGGGGGTCCTTTATTAGAGGTCAAACTAATGGTATTATTAAATATTTATTAGAGAATATCATGATATTATACTCTTTAATTATGGTTTAAGTCGTAGAAAAAAATGTTACCTGACTGGTAGTCATGCTTAAATGAAAAAGCATAGCCACTGTAAGTGGTGCCAAAATCAATGGCTGCTACCAAAATCTTCTCCTTCTTGTCAGCAAACGCTGTCGCCATGGTTATAGTCTTGCGTTACAAGCTGAAATTTAACAATCAAACTATTGAACTTATTTTTATTCTTAACTTAATTGCTATCTGCTCGAAATAACTGATTAGTATTATCTTGATATTTATAATCAATGTTTTAACCAATATTCTTTAACAGAAATAACACAAAGAATGACATTATTTTATTGAAATAGTATAAAGAATTATTTTATAGCAAAATAAATGTTTCTTTTATATCATGGCCATGCCAAAATCCAATAATGTGAACAACAAATATCTTGTACAATCAAGTTGAAAAACAATGCCAATATATACATTATAAATGTTATGAACTCATTCTTAAGAGATTGTCATACCTAAAACAGTAAATAATCTTTAATTACAACTTTCAAAACTAAAAATTAGGCATAGATGGGTTTTCACCCATTTGGAGCCCCTCTATTTTTCTTAATGGAAAACGAAACAAGACAGATTTATGAAGAATTGTTCACAGAACAAAAACACAGATACAAAAATTCGCACATTCTGCATGCAATAAAGATTTTAGAACACATATCATTTAAAAGTATCACGCAATCTTGCCTTTGAAGTGTTGTTGTTAAACTTGGAACATTTCAGTATCACTTTTCCATTACAAGGAAGTCACAAGGTGTATTCGGAGTTGTTCGGATATCATTGTAATAAGTATACTGAGCGAAATAGAAAAGGGTTCGTTATATGGTGAGCTTTTAACCACAAAGAAGGTTTTGCTTACCCATTAAATGTGTTCAAGACGTAAAGCATCACTGAAAAAGCCCTCGTTTTTATTAAAACTGTAAATATAAACGTAGTTTATGTAGAAGAAATGATTTTAACATAAAACATAAGTTACAATATATTTTTCAATGCCGAGGGTTGATCAAAAAGTATGCTCACTCTTCATGTACATGGTACATCGCTGCAGTCTGACTTGAATTTTACGCGTCGGGTGGTTAGGGAATAAGATAAATAGTGAAAAATAGTAAAGTGAGAAGCGTCTGATGGTTAAAAGACAGAATGACAGTAAACAAGGGTCCTCACCTATGATTTATCCCTCTTCCCATGCATCTCCGGCTACAGTGGCCGCCAAGAGGTTTGAACCTCAACCTTCAACGGCGCAGCCATGATGGGTCGTAAGGAGTTACGTTGTTGCTGGCGCTGACGACTTGATTAGAATCTTTATGGTAGTAGTCCCTGCTTAAAGGATACCAAGTCAGGGGATTCAGAAACTGCTGGTGGTAAGCTGTTCCAGGTATGAAATATTAGTGGGAAGAATTAAGCTGTGCCTGTATAACGATGTAGATTTGGATATCGGCAGGAACTTGATACAGTTGTTTGACAGGGCCCTGATTGAGCCAGGAAAAAAGTATTTTGCTGCTGGGATGGCTATGGCAGGCCCGTACGCAGGCCTTGGGCCCAGGGGCCCGCCCCCCCCCAGCTGGCTGTCGAGTTATGATTTTTATTTTTAATAATTGGCCCACTACAATGTTTTTCTCTCATGAAAGGGCCTACAGTACACTTTTCCTAAATAAAAAAGTGCAGATGTGTTTTATTGTCCCTAATAAACAATGAGACTAGAGCTCGCCAGTGGAGATAAGCCCCTAGGCAATGTTTTCTTATCGCCTTGTACACACATCCCCGATCAGTCCCCATTGTGATCCTGAATGCTTCATTTATCCATGGTAAATGTTACACGTCTTTTAACATTGGGAATGGGGCAGAATACCGGCCCCGAATTTGGATGAAAAAAAAACTGGCAAAGGTATTAAAACTGAGTATTTATAATTTTTGAAAGCAAATCTCAGAAAAAGACTACGAAAAGGTGTTTGTTGAAAAGGAAAAAGGGTCATGAATTTGCCGAGCAACAGAATTCAGTACATGTATTTCAAACACTTGAGTACTGAGTGTTAAATAATTTGTTCTTGAGTAATGTCAACCTATTAATTGTTCATTGGTTAAAATAAGTAAAATTGAAACAACAAATCGATCTCACTGTGTAAGTTAACCTGATCCAGTGTAGAACAATATTGCATTATTAAATTATCTGCTGCATTGAATTTGTTTTAAAACAGTAAAATATGTTAAATTTTGTTATTTAAGACTAATTTCCCCCCAAATCAGGCGTTTTGCGCGATTGTTTTCCTCTAAAAAAGACCAGACCCTTCCCCAAAATCAGATAAAAACCCTGTGACGTTAATAATTTGTGAAAAACAAATAACGTTGGAAGCAATTAGAGAGTTGATATGGATAATCATCATTAATTTAAACCGGCAAGGTTCTGAAATGTAAAGCTTTTTATGCTGATTTACTGGTTATATTCCATAAATTATATCACAAAATAAGGTTTTAACATGCTTAAAAATTCACCTCGCTTAGTGCCAAATTAAAAAAAAAATGAGAGGGGAGATCCCTCCCACACCCTCCCCGGTTGGGCCCCCAGTCAAAAAATCCTGCGTACGGCCCTGCTATGGGGTCATTTGTTTTCTTATATATGAGCCTCGCTCGCAGTTCGCACAGGCTAATCAGAGACGACACTTTACGCACATGCATTAAACCCCCTTTTCTCAGAGCGCGACTCATATCATATTCAGCTTGGCATTGGTCCTTCTTGATTCCAGAGTTTCCCACTGTAAGTGGTCAAGCATGGATCAGACACTGGTCTGGTAGCGGTTCGTCACATACCTGGCTGCTCTTCTCTTGACCATCGCCAGATCATTAATCTGGTCCTACTAATATGGGTCCCAGACAGTACTCCAATGCTTTTGACATCCTCGTTGCATTTCCTTAGGTTCCGGCGGAGAAGTCCAAGTCTACTGTTACCTCTCTTGATTATTTTCTGGATGTATCCTTTGTCAGTTCCACCCGAGGTATTTTAATGCTTCCTCACTTGCGAGTGTATGGCCTTTGAATGTGTAGTTATTCAGTTTTGGTGAACGCTTTCTGCATACTCGCAGGATGCTGCACTTTTCCGAGTGGAAAAACATTCCCCAGAAGTTCTCTTATTCTCACAACCGATGAAGGTACTTCTTCCTGGAGCAATTCGCAGTCACGATCTGAGTCTATTTGTATGTAGACAATTCAGTCGTTTGCGAATAGACTTGTCTTGGATGACACTTTCAGTGGCAGGTCATTAATGAAGATCAGGAAGAGGATCTGTCCCAGGACACTCCCGCTAGTCACTCCGCTGACTACTGGGGGATCGGACGTTCCTCCATCTACAGCAACCCTATGCGTTCTGTCTGTCAGGAAGGCTCGGATCCATTTCAACGTATGGCCGCGTATACCATAGATTAGTTTAAACCTATTTATTTTAGCTCGATTGCATTTAAAGTACTTTCTTCTTATTTGCAACGCTCTCGAGTCCGTTTCACCAGTACTTTGTGTCTTTGGGGAAGATCTAAAGAACGCTCCCACAGTGGGGATCGAACCCATGACCTCTCTGTCGCTAGGCGGAAACCATATCAATTACACCACGACGGTAAACCATAGTGGTGTAGCTTGGTCAACAGACGCTGGTGGGGCATTTCTTAATATAGTTTGGGTATCAATAGTTCTCTTGGTTTGCTTGTTAGCTTCAACTAGGGATCAAACAGCGATACATTACATCAACTTGTTCCTGCTTTAACACTTTAAACCCACTACATCTACCAACACGGCCATCATCATCGCGTCATAACTCTTTAATCATTACTTCAGTTTTAATACGTAACATGTACGCGTTTTAATACGTAACATGTACGTTAATTCATTCATTATGAAACTTATGAAAATGATTCAGTTCTACAAAAACAACAAAAAAAAATAGCTACAAATAAAGACAGCTGTTAATTAAGTAAACGACCGATATTTTGCTTTCTATCGAGATCTTTATATATGTCGCGAAAGTACCGAAAGGTAATTATGATAAAATAAAAAGGTTTCTGAATTCAGGCGAGATGCGATTTAAATACTGAGTAATCACATGCCAGTTTACTATGACACATATTATAATTGAATTTTTCGACAGAGGACAAATTCAGTTTTTCAATCTGAAATTAATAAAAGGTTATATTGTACTCTGCATATCGTTTTTATGTCCTTCATCAACGTACACAGTGTTACTTAAATAACTTCAATATTAAGGGAGTACGGCTGCGCACAAGAACCTGCGCACAAGAACATTGACGGAAGGGAAATCCCTTTGCAAATCCTGTAGAGAGAGTTATTGTACTCTCCCCGTAATGCCCTCTAGCATTCATTATATTACGTTTCATTTGAATCCCCATAATTTTTTCCTGAGGTATTCTTCGCACAAAGAGCGGAACAATCTGACGGACGGATAATGCGATAGCATGATGTATCCCTTCGTGGGTATGACAATTACCATTTAAAATGGGCATGTTAGTGCAGATACCTTTGCTGTATTGTTTGCGAAAGCACTTACGGTATCGTAAATTGTTTCACGTTGGTCTTGTGTTATTAATGTGTCGTGTTCTGAGAAAACTGGGCATAATGCATGTGCGTAAAGTGTCATCCCAGATCAGCCTGTGCAATCCGCACAGGCTAATCAGGGACGACACTTTCCGCTTTTATGACATTTTTCGTTTAAATGAAGTCTCTTCTTAGCAAAAATCCAGTAAAGGCGGAAAGTGTCGTCCCTGATAAGCCTGTGTGGACTGCACACGCTAATCTGGGACGACGCTTTACGCACATGCAGTATGCCCAGTTGTCTATGATGGACAAACAATAATCGCAAGAATCCCGGAGACTGTTGCTATCTGCTGAGACACAACTTTGAAGCATTCAGAAAATTAATGATTGTGACCCTTTTTATCTTGCGTTTGGTAAATCTTGTAATTGTGTTGTTTGTTGTTGTTTTAAATGAACGAATATATTATCCAATTAGTGAATAAGAGTGTTTGAGCGAGCGCGTAAATTAATAGGCCTTCATTGGGTTCTATGTTCACTGTAACCGTCGCACCCCTAAATTGTATCCGACTTCTGTCCCCCACCCCGAAGAGAATCCGGTGTGTACCAGGTTCCTAGGTATGCCTTCTATATCCCAAGCGGTTAATAGTCAATTTTTAAAATGTGATATCTAGGTGAATGTGTGAACATAGAGTGGACATGTATGTGTATTGTAAGTGACGCTCACTAGCTTCCGGGAGACAAGTATTCAACTTTGAGAAGTAACTTCTTGGTAAATACATTGTTAATGAATTGTTTGGGTTGGGCCTATATATTTTCCTGCACTAAATGTTTTGCTGCAATCGTGGTAATGATAAAAAATAAAAAAATAAATTTATCAAACAACTGTAAGATTGTACATATTTATTATACACTCTTACACACCATTAAGTTCATAATTTGTATTAGTCATCAATTTTTGTAACAATCAAGAAAAATATAAATAAACAAATAACAATATAGACTGGTAGAACAATTCACGTCCAAAATCATCATTAAAATTACGCTGTAAAATATGGATTCTTGTGAAATATTAAAGTCATAACACGCCTTGCCGACATCTCTCTTTACCGACAGAAGGCCAAACATCACCACATGTTTGGCAAGTTATTAAATGCTAATCATTAATGCACACACTTACTCAAATGTTCAAATACGTTATCAATATGTTCAAACAACACACACGCTTTTAAAATTTGTTATAGGTCATTATTATATCAGTATTAAACTGGTTTACACGCCAAAGGGCGGTTCAAAGGAAGTCGAAGAATGAAGTGTATTTGTTGTTGGTGGACATTTCCTGAGCTTCCACGTGCAGTTCAGTCTCGCCAAATATCATCTTCACCTCGACCTTGATGAGTTCATCGCGATCCGGAAGCTGAACTACAACTTGGCCGAGCAGCTCCACTTCCGGTTCGTCAACGAACTGCGGCGTTTTCTTTGGAGACGCGAAAATGTTGAGCAGCATTTCCGTTTGGTGTGTATTGAGGGTTATGTGGCGACCGGAACGCTCCTCGCCCACACGTATGGATTCACCTTCCCGGATGTAACTCTTGAACACATTTTGGCACCGGTCCCGACCTCCGATGGTGACTTTGTGCGACTCAGGGTGGGAATTCGGGTCGAACGGCGGTGATATATTTATGCCGTAGGTGTAACGCGACACTCGGGACGTGATCGCTACAGGGCGATGGCCGAATATAACGGCCCCTTTCATGACGCACAAACCGGCGTCTTCCGGTATAATGACTCGGCAATTCTTGAACGCGTTCTCGATAGCATCGTGCATCATTTCCGATTCTGAAAATCCACCTACCATTAGCATCAAGTCCGTTCCCTTTACCTCGGCGTGGTTCAATAAGTCCCGGATGTGCTCCACAATTTTGTCGATGCAATCTTTAAAAAGACCTTTGAAAATCGTGGCATCCAGTCGCATTTTATCGGAATGCCAAACCAGCTTTCCAGCAAACGGCGATCCCTTGATGGCATCTTCGATTGACTCCCCCGTCTCTTTGGTATAAGCCTCTCTAAGATTAACGGGAACTGAAAACAATACACAAACAGTATTTAACGGGAATAAAACAAAAAAATAATTTAACTACCCAGTCATGAAACTGAATAAACAAATAAACAAGTAAAATATCGTAAAACCTAATGCATTGGATTGGGTGAGTCATAAAATAGCTGGTGTGCATACCGGGTCCCGATTTATCAAATAAAACGATTTTGTGTATGTACCTTTTAAGGTTATTTTCCCCGATGTTGCTGGCTTCATTGTTCGCTTTTTCACTTCCAGTTCGCGTTGAAGGTACAGATAGTCGGCCCTGTGTTCTTCGCAGAATTTGTCAAGCACAGGGGCACCGATAATCTTGATGAGCATTTGCTTGAAGGCCTCGTCCACCCTCGTGCCACCCCACGCCCCTCCGCTTGCCTTGTGGACCTCCCGCAGACCCCCGCCGGAATGTCGCTCATGGACCGTAATGTCCGCTGTACCACCTATACAGAACGCGTTACAATAATCAGGGAATGAACATAACTTTTAATAAATGGTTTGCGGAAAAAAAACGTACAGTGAATATAGATTAAACCTTATAACTGGATGAGAAATAACAACACAAAGTTATTTTTACTTTAATTATCAGAGTGATCTTTATGCTTGCTAGGGCCGTAAATTGTCTTTTTATACCAATTTATTCAATTAATCATACAATCTCAAAGCCACGGCATACGCACAGCAAATTGCACAAAAATAACCAATCGTTCAAAATCGCCTAAATAAAGGGGTAATAACCGAAATTAGTCTATAGCTGTGGCCGTTTTAACAATAAAATACCATTTACAACATATTGAGGGCGTTTTATGTTCTTTATGGGCGTTTTAAATTGATTTGACAACAAGTGTAAACGTACCTCCAAGATCGATGACCATGTACTTCGAACCCGTACTCGCCACATCAAACGTCAGGCCAGCGGTGCCGTGGATTTTCTCCGTCGGTAGATACTGGCAGTAGAGCGAAGCAGCTTCCGGCTCCAGGGCTATCGTCAGCTGCGAACCGGCTATGTCCGCCTTTAAACATGGAGCATACACCGTCAGGTATAAGTTGATGTTAAGACAATAACACACGGCAGTGCTGGGCCAGACGGCTTTAATCGGCCTGCTGCCGACATAACGGCCAGTATGAGGTTTGGGCCGATTATAGACGTCCGGCCCATCTGAGTTGTATGTTATTGAAACATCTTAGATATGTACACATTTTGCAAATAATCGTTTGATAAAGAAACTCAAATATAGAGTGTGAGCATATTTTCCACGTTCGAATATGTTTAGAACGTTAAGAGGCCAATACTTTGGACCATTTATTTACCCTAATTGCTATGTCGACTGTTGGTACACGATTTTTGAATGTTATCATAAATAATAATGTTTAGGACACTTACACGTCCTTTCTGCTTACCAACGATGTTCTAGCACGAAATGATACTTTTAGTTCTAGAGATTGTAGTTAGCCCGAAATAGAAGACCAACAAATACGTCTCACTGACACGTATGCATACGATTTCTTACCAGTTAAAAATAGATAAATGAATATCCTGTTGTCAGTAACCTTGCTGAACTCAATTGCCATAAATGTGTGGTGTTCTGAGAAAACTGGGCAAAATGCATGTGGGTAAAGTTTTGTCCCAGATTAGCATGTGCAGTCCGCACAGGCTAATCCGGGACGACACGTCCGCCTAAACTGGATTTTCGCTAAGAAGAGACATCATTTAAACGAAAAAATCCATAAAAGCGGAAATTGTCGTTCCTGATTAGCCTGTGCGGACTGCACAGGCTAATCACGGATGACAATTTACGCACAAGCATTATGCCCAGTTTCTCAGAACACGACACATTTGTATATTGATACTCGGTTTCTCCATGCACACTTTTAACAACTTTTGTGATAATATTATAGAACTTAAATCGGAGATTCGTTTTTTCTACGGAAACTAATATTATATTTATTGTAACATAGTTATTTAAAAACTATTCACTCATATGCACCAGCATCTTGTTCGTGTCGGTGAGTGCGTAGTTTGTGCAATCCTACTGATATCTCCTTTTATCATTTGCAAAACCATTTCCAGATTACCAACTTACTTTATACGCAGCCTCCCTCATGAACTGTTTGGCAGAGTCCGCCCAGATAGCGGGGACGGTGATGATCCAGTGTATATCCTCGTTTTTCATCTCGGTTCCCCGCTTCTTCAGCGCCTTCAGCATGTGGTCCTTCAGGTACCAGATGACCTTGCCGAACACCGTGATGGCCGGAAGTGTCCGACCTTTGTCGTCCTGTAGCGCCATATCTCTGTGAATCTATAAAAAGATGGAGAATTTATAGTTTCAATATTAATTTATGATTCAAAACTCAGAGTTAACCATAGTGCTGGAAAAACAACAATTAATGAAAAACATAACTCAAGTAAAATACGGTAAAAGGATTGCGGTATATTAAAATGTATATGCTGTACACATTGTTATGCACCTACTCGTGTCGGGAAATAGTGTAGACACTCCGTAAACACTTACATCAGAGTCTAGGAATTTCAAACTTACCGTTTTGAAATTTAATGAACGAGATTTAATCATTGGCAAAACAAAAATGTAAGCACTGAACATTTTAGCATGACTTAGGAAAACCCTTAATCAATATGGGCGCTAAACCTTAACGATTCCGCACTTTTCACGTTAATTTTTAGTTAAATACATTGAATAAGTGTTTTAGATGCCAGTTGATTTCAACAACAATTCATAGGACAACGGTGATCAGTGCTGGTTTGAAACTAACACTACCTATAGAAATTTGACTTTGACCGACACCATTAAAAGTTAATTTAAATTTACCAGTTACTGAAGAAATATGGTATCCGTAAACAATATCTAACAGAAACTGGTGTATATTGTCGACTTTTTACTGGAGTATACCGAGCATTCTCGTACATTTCCGTGGTAACATCCACAGCAGCTTTTAGTTCACATGAATGAGAAAACGCGTATTTAACAGTTACCTAGCAAGGAATGGTTACCATGCTACCTTTTGATTGTTTTCATGGTGGAGCCTCATTTTAAACCTGGAGAAGTAGTACCAGTCGTGGTGCTCGTTGTCAAGGGCGAGTTCCGAGTAGGCGTCCTCAGCCTCGTACCCGAAACTGTTGAACTCCCCTTTCTGGTCAAATAGCACAACAGTTGGGGCTGAAAAACATATTACGTATTATTTAAATGGTCCCCATTCTTTCGCAGCCATTGAAGTTACAATAGCTTTAGTTAACAAAATTCTAAGTGCAAAATGTGAATAAGGATTTCGTTCGAACTATATGTTAATTTTTTCAATTCTTGGAATACATATTTAACACGCCCTTCAATATCGATATAACAAAAATAATCGAGGGGTCATTTAAGTACCAAATAAAATATCTTTTAATTTCGTCTTTCCGGAATTCATTTTAAATGAAAACGGCGATTTCGTAATTTACAATTTAAATACTAATAACCAGTCCATTTCGACAAAAAAAATATACCAAAAACATATCTCATGATGACACCTTTATTAATCACCTTTATACGAGGAAACCGCCATGCTTCCGGCCACCCAACCTTGGTTAATTGAAATTTTCGTAGGGTCTGCATTATAGTCAGTTTTCAAAGAGAAGGCATAGCCACTGTAAGTAGTGCCAAAGTCAATGGCCGCCACCATCATCTTCTCCTTCTTGGCGGTTACTGCGCTCGCCATGGTGACGTCTGGAGGTCACTTTTAAAGGTCTGGTTTTTGGGGTTTCAATGTCAACTCTATCTGGAGCAGTAAATGATGCTTATAGAAACAATGTCTATTTTTTTGGGTTCCAATGTAAACTCTGTTTTGAGCAGAATGTTATGCTTAATAAACGTATTATAATACTATGAAACATGAGTCGCAATTGCTAAACAATAATTTTCGAATGGCCTTCCCGTTCCTACACTTCATAGCTAACGACCAGGAAATAAATAATAAGGATTCAGAATACATTGTATAGATCCGCATACATACTTATGCCACAAGTGTCAATACATATACATGTATTGCAGGGCCAAATGATGTGCAGATACAATTCTGTATATAGTTATAGGCATTAAGGAAACGGCAATATGCAAGCAATACAAAAAATGGTATCTCCACTCGGCCTTCCATACTTTAGTCTAGATATAAAGACTATCGACAGCTTGCCTTGCTAGATAAGAATGTTCTGATTTCGCAGTTCTTTGTTCCTTGTTTATAGTAACTTTATTATCACTCTCTATAATAATTTCACATTACTTTTCTTACGCGGGACCGTGCATCATTACTTCAAAGACACGGGCTACTGCATACTTACAATTAGTGTGTACCTTATTTATTTCGATCTGTATACTTTTCTAAAAATTGTGGATCAATCTATTTTAATATGAAGTTTTATATTTTATGAGACTAACAACCATCATATACGATTCAATTTGAAATAAATTAATTGTTTACAAACCTTTTGGTCATCAGAAAACTAGTTTTAATTCAATACGTGTACGATAATTATTTGAAAACGAAAGTAAAATACCTATACTTACTGTTACACCAGGTCCAGGCTTGCTTCCGGTTAACAGGTTCCCGACTGTAACATGAGAATGAAACCAGTTTTATTTATTGTTAAATAGAAAGTAGGATTTATTTGTGCTTTTTAAACTGGACGTATAGTTTAGTTCGTGCTTAAAATCTTTTGTTATCGTTTTAAATGTTTAACAGAATACAAGTGCACACAGTTTTAATAATGTGTTTATTTTAGATTACCCGGTACCTAACCCATTCGAATTACCAGGTATAAACAAATGTTTTAATTAGCTCCCTTGATTCGCATTTTGTGTTCCGTGCAAACAAACGATCGTCTCTACGTACTGTTATATATTGTTCTCTAGGTTTTCTTTACAATACATTAAATGTGATTCATTACAGAAGTGATTGGATTTCATATTCTTCATATTCGTATGCTTAATATTTCATGTATTCTAAACTTAAATGTGATCAGATTAACATTATACATAATGTAGATCTATATAGCTCGCTTAAAGTGACATTAATAACTTACCATTATGGATAAATATACAATTCATTAAATAATTAAATTATATTTATTGTCCCCTACCGGTTTCACATAGGGGACTTATGATTTGCGCTCTGTCTGTCAGTCAGTCTGTCTGTCAGTCTGACAGTCAGTCTGTCACATTTTTCTGGATCCTGCGATAACTTTAAAAGTTCTTCATATTTTTTCATGAAACATGAAACATGGATAGATGGCAATATGGAGATTATGCACGTCATTTCATTTTGTTCCTACGTCAAGAATTTTGTTTGCTAAGGCAACAAATACTTAAACAAAAATCTGACAATGGTGGTGCCGGTACGGGACATCATTGCATGGCAATAGTCTTGTTTTTTTACTCTTATAAATACAGTTTTTATACTGGAATCGGGTTCGACAAATCTCGTGAAAGACATGCACAAATAAACCGTTTGTGAATTAATAGGACACAATTCACGCGGACAATTTATTATATTTAAATAGAGTTCAACAATATCTTGGCAATATTGACAAGTTTTATCATTTTAAACGAAATATTTTATTCAATAAAACGCATTATACAATGTTTCCAACAATTCATCAAAACGTCATGATCTAGTTATTCTTCGATGTTTTTATGTTTATTTTCTTTTGAGGATGAATCGATGTTAAATCAATTCTTTGCGCCGGGCTTTTCATTTAAGACAAGGACGTTTATGAAGAAATGTTAAGTTGTAACAATTTATCTGTTTATAAATGGGAAAAAAATGCGAAACTTGACAACATTGCAGGTTTTGCGCCATATAAGACCGCAATCGTGATAATATGAAATTTAAAATTACTATTTTCAAATGTTCTTATTAGATTATGCGTATTTTTTTCTAGTTAATATAATCGGAGATTAAGAATATTGACTGCTTCAGAATTGGGCATTGTCAAATACAATGAACATACTCTATATCGCTTCTACAAATATGGTGCGCTGCCAACATCGCGGTACGAAATTGATAATCTTAATATTGTGGTACTCAATCTACACCGTATACCACTAGTCAATGCGTTGTATTGAACGCTTCGGTAAGCCAATTGAATTTTAAGCACGAACCTATCGTATATCAGCCGTCTGAGCTTATTCCACGAATGCAAGTAACGACACAATAAGCAATTTACTTCCTCATTCCGTTAAAGTTGAGAGTAATGATGTATTGACATAATTGAGATAAATTATTGGACTAGTCCGGATTTGACATTCGAGCTGATGTAGCAGGCAGTCGTGAGGCGCCGCCAAAGGAAACACTTATAAACGGCTTCAGGAAAAAGGGTTTGCGGAATTTTTATCTACTTTCGTTTTGAAATGGTTATTTAAACTTTAACCTTTTTTAAATTCTAGTTCGATCTGTTGTTTTACGAAAATTAACAATGTGTGCGTGCACGTTTGTTCCATTGACTTCTGTTCAATTTTGCGTTGTTAAAATACTAAGTGTAAACTTATTTATTTTAGCTCGATTATATCAAAATTTACCGGCTTATAGGGACAACATAGAGTTTATCTTCGGAAGCAAGGCGGTCGCAATATCAATTACACAATTTTGACTTTACGTTAAACCGTGTTGAAGGCATTGCGTGTTATAATCATCTGTTTCAGTTTATCAAAATGAAATTAAACCATATCAAAACGGATATATTACATGTGCAAAGATGCAATATGATGAGACATTGCAATATAACACAGACTTAATTTAGAATTCGTTTATTCGTGTATGTTCTGAGGAATGCATTGGTTATAAACGTAACAAATCATTATTGAAAATGAGGCTTCACCACATACCATAACTATAAAATGCTGCAAACTATATATAAAAGTATAGTATAACAAGTACGGTTTATTTTAGTATATCATGTAGGCTTTCAAAAATAGTTTGTGAGTCATACTTAGTCTAGTTCCCCAAAGTCGCCATATTTTATGTATATTTTTCACTGTTAAGCACTGTTTTTAGTCTGATATACAGAGTTGAACTGTTTGACATATTTCTCTTTTTTTTTTACAGGAAACAGCTTTCATAGAAAGTTTTTATATAATGTAGTCTTATTTATATAAACTATTTAATTGCGTTTTTAATTCTTATTTCAGAAATAGATGTCGAACAAATGCGTACATAATGTCAAGAGAAGGGTAAGTAATAACTGTCAAAATTGAAAGGTTTATGCTTTTATTTGAGTTAATTACTCATTAACAAAAATATACCGGTAATAGTCCTCCATAAATGAACTGATATGTTTATTTATCCCGGATATTGTGTAGATATACAAACAACTTGTTTGGTTCATATCAATTATATGTTCGTGCATAATGTTGACAGCACTTACCCGCGCACGAGGACCTCGGGCCATGAGATCAATCTTTCACGTACCATGGATAGGTACACAGACGCCCACCCTTCATCGCAAGTCAGCAGCAAATCAACTAGGGCACATCAAGGCACACGTACTGTCTCCAGAGACCGACCTCGTACACAAACCGGGGAAAAAGCTCAGTCGAAACCCTCAAATGCGGAAAAACGTGATAGTAGACCGGACATAACAAACGCTGCTGATACAAGTTCTGGGGCTAGAAGTAATTCATACTCACCAGATATATCTGCAGTCAAGTACCAACAACCGACTAGTGAGAATGAAGAGTTATCGACAAAGGCCCTTAAAACGTTCTTCCGAAGGTTCGAAGAGATGCAGCAGTTGGCTGTAGACGCTAAGCAGGAGATGCATAATGTATGTCGAAACTTATCATTAATCGTAATTAGATAATTGAATCTTAACACGCATATAGTTAACATGCTTTATTTTCATCTTTTATAATAATTAGATAGATAATATTTTGTTTCATTGAACTTCTGTTCACCAAGTACACTAGGTTCATTATGCAATCCGTGATAGTGTGATCAATAAACCAACATTTACTCTTTTGAATACCACTATTTAATAAATTAAATAATCGTTCGTACTTTATGGTACGTGCATATTATACGTGTTACTTACATGTTTTACTGGTAAATACGTTTGCAAACACAAACATAATTGTACGATAACGTAATTCACAAATGTAAAAAGGTAATAATACTTATGATATTAGCTGATCTCAATATAGATACAATACAGTTGTTTTTGTAAAAGTACCCATAAGTGATGCAACACGAAGGACCGACCCAGAGCTAGTATAGTAAAATATAGTTCTCAATAAAAAAAACACAAATATCTAAACAAATAATATAAGAATCGAACACATTTTTGAATGATCTGATTTGTCGGTCGGTATACAAGTCTTTGCTAGGCTGTAAACAATATGGACTACCGTAATTCACTCGCAATTTAATCCTTCGCTTTAGAAGTCCTTATTAATGTTTATTGAGCGATAAACAACACAAATCACAAAACAATATCTAAATTTAAACAAAAACTAAATATGTTAAAGGTTTGATGCTATTTGAAAGCCATGTGATGTCATTGGTTAACTGGATATAGTGCAAGTATTAGCAAATACCACTGGTTTGATAATAGCACAACACTGCATAAACAATTGATTATAATATTTATTACAAACATAAAGCATCATGTAATGGTATATTGCAGAATGTTGTTACTTTACAGTTATCCAGTGTACACCAGCCTAAGCAGGTAAATCTTATCGAAGACAAACATGCAGAATTGGAAAGAAAACTAAAGGCAATGGAGAAAGCTCATGCTGAGAAAATTGACTACTTCGAAAAGGCAAACGCAGATCTAAAACGATCAAAAGAACAGTTGGAATTAAAATACGACAAAGAAATCATAGAACTGACAAACAACAACAGTGAATTGGTATCACAAAATAATAATTTGTCGTCAGAAAATCGACGTCATCAAAAAGAGCTGACAAAATACAAAACTGAATTAGATAAAGTCAAAGCAGAATCATCAGAATGCAAAACGAGGTATGCGACCAATTTTCAAATTTTGCATTTTACACATGTATATACTATACTGTTATCGAACTTTTTATGTATTACCTCGCTTTGAAGATATTCCTGCGAAACCATCACTATACCATCTATTCTAACCCTTTCAATTATTTCGCCTTCAGTGATTTAAGTTCAGTCAAGTGTGGCAAAGTGAACAACCCGTCATATTAATAATTTTCAGGTTAAGCAGACAGATGGGCAACCAGCTGACAGAGAACAACCCCCAGATAGCTGATCTCAGTGATTCAAACAGACCGTCAAAACTGGGAGAAAAACATTCGGTAGGTAGAAGTACGCTACTTGCTATTGTGGCTTTCTGTTTTGTTTGAAATAAAATACATAGTAAATAGTTAATTATCGCTTAATGCTTTGCACAGGAACTCTACGATAACGAATGGACTAACGCATTCGAAGTCCTTGAGCACACTTGCGGAGGTGAACAGAACGCTATTCAAAAACTTCTTGAAATTCTTATGGTATGTATCATTTAAATGAGTAACATATAATAAGGATAAGGAGGGAAGAAAATAATTATGTTTACCTGAAAAGCGGTCTTTATATCCAACAATATGTAATTATTCGGGGAAATTTGCAGTGAAGGTCAGATAGTGTAGGTCAGAGAACCGATTCGTCTTGACAAACAAAGTAGTAATTCATTAACGTTTGTCGTTGGTGGAAATATATAACCAAATTGTTGATATGAATGAAGCTGTTTAAGATTCTCTTATTTATTAGCAAGGATACATAACAATGATATTTCCACCAACATGAGTGTTTCTTTTTTAGGATGTTAATGGCTTCTGTAAATCAAAATCCCAAGAACAGAGTCATCAGCTAAAGAAGGTTGCCTGCTTGTCAAACGCGGAGGTAAGCGCTGTCACATAGTACATACAAAAGAAAAATAACTAGATATTTTTCATGTTTACATCTAGTTCAAACTCATACCATATGGGTAAAGGTTGTCAACATGTTATTAGGCTGCCGGTTGTGTTTTCTTAAAAATAGCTTTTAAATTGGTGTTTAATGACAAGCAGATGTTGTTGATGACAATTCATATTCGCGTCGTAAATGCACACGATATGTCAGCCGACGTCAAATACACATAAACCCAGCCCGTATCAGGTAGTTCAACTTGTGTGTAAGTCAATTATCTGGACAGTCGTCACCCAATGTGTCAATTTTGGTTTCTATTCCTACCTGCATTGTATGAACATTCATAAGAGAATCTAACATAGGACCGGACAGGACATTTGTTGTTTATTTCTTATAGGACCCGCAAGGGGGTCCTGTCCGAGAAGTGTCTTTAGTTTATCCGAATTGTGTTTGAACTTAGAAGCCTTGTGTTGACAACTGAATAAAGTACAAAGAACTGTTATTCAAGTTTTGTGTATGCGTTATAATGCGACAGCGCCAACATTGTATAAATACGAGTTATGCATGTCATGAATTTGCGCATAATTCATTCTGTACATAAAATGTCACTATATATAAAACGATAGAAACTATGTTCGTCGCTGAAAATTTCTGTATATAGTATTACCATGATATAAATAATTTCAGTTGGGGGGAAATTTACCAGACACACCTGAACTGAAGAAACAGATGAAAGAGTTCAGAAAATACACAGCAGATCTGAGTATTCAAGCAGTGTGCAAGGTTAGTTAGTGTTCCAATTTAAAAAAAAGAATCAAGTACTTTTTGCATTGAATTGTTTACATAATTTCCTATATGTACGATATGCATTTCCGTCAAAGTTTTTGGGTACATTGATTTTAGGAGTATTCTCGGAAATCACAAGCAAATCAACGAGAACTATTCGCGAACCAGGATGTTTGTAGTTACATAGACGGATGTGTGAAGCTCTGCTGGTTGATGAATGCCCAAGATCCTCCTGTAGTATTTGCCCCTGCTGTATCACCGAATTCAGATTTTGACACTAACATCTACAGACATTACACCAAGTCCGGCAGTAAGGTTCAGTTCGTCGTTTGGCCAGCATTGCTGCTTCACGAAGGCGGCCCAATCCTCGCGAAAGGCGTTGCACAAGGTCATTCCGTACCGAAGTCTACACCCGGAGCATCCGTATATGAGGCAAGGAGTACTGCACATGCTCGAGATGGTCAGAGTGTGTCCGATGGTAGAACCCCACAGGGGACCCGGGAGGCTTGGGGTTCGAGTGATCAAACGAAGGATCCGTTGATGACTGATGAGCGTAACACACCAAGTGTTACTGCATGCGGCAATTCTAAAAATAGCACACAGTACTATGATGAGCGTTATTCGACTCGGGGACAAACACAGCAGGCGCAATCGGAACCGGGTAGTTATCAACAATCTGCTCAACCATTCCCCGTAGCAGAAGATGGACACTATCGAAGTGATACCGATCCACATAAGATGCGTTATGTGAATAACCCTTTTGACGACCTTGCGGTTTTCGATGATCGAGCTTCCATGCAAACCAAGACTAGTGACCAACCAACGATAAAATCGACATTACGCTCTTCTTATGTTCCTGTCACAAGGTATAACGATATTCCTTCCAAGTTTGAAATGGAATGGTTTTATAAACATCTACAATACGGGGAATCACAGTGTCGTACTCTTTTAGGGGAAACGTGTTTTAATAAGTGTGTAAAGTATCACAACGAATTGTATGCGGCTAGCAAGCCCTATTAATATGTTGGTTTTGAGAAACAGAACGAAATATTTTGCTTTGGGAGACAGTTGTGGTACTAAAATGTTTAACTTTCAACTATAATTAAATGTAGATAATGTAGTAATTGTGTTAAAATAAAGGAATAGAGATCCATTTCGAAATCGAAAAACGTAAGAAATGTCTTTAGAAGAAATATCCACTTAGTCAGATTTTTGTAATTTAAGTGTGTGTGTTCCTCCACGTGAAAAGTGACGAGATCGCAACTGTTAATTATTAGTGTTATTGTTTATCTTTTATTTAATATTTTATCTTGCGGGCTCATGTACAAAAGCAAGGACATATATTAAGTATGAAGAAAGGATCTTTTAGCCTTACCGAGATTCGAACAGGGATTTTTTGCATTAAAATGCTATCGTGACCATTAATTTCCTTATTAAAGTGATCACCGTATTATCAAATAATTTATCGAAATAAGCAGAACAACTACACATATTAAATTGTTTCGCCTTTTGTAACGTTTTCTAACTTTTTTAACTTTCAAATGACGATTTTGTATTCACGAGAAAGTATTTTCCGTATGGGGTTATGTCCTAAGTTACACAGTTGTTGAAATTATTTCTCCACCGAGTTCGAAAATAGTCCCGGTCCGATGAAAAACATGGCCTCTAAAGACGAGGCAGTTTTTATTTTGTTCTGGCTATAGTGAGAGTTGGCGAACATTACATGATCAGAGTAGTAAAGTACCTGCGGGTCACAGGTGCGGAACTTTTGGTCTAATGGCTGTTCTTTTTTATACTTAGGTAAAGCCCATTAATTGTGTTATGAAACACAATTTGGGGTTGTGAATATATTCATGCAATAATATATTATAATGTATATATATGTCCCAAACAAATTGTTTAAATGACATTACTAGTTTTGGAAAAAAAATACATTTTCTTGTATCAGCCTTGGCGAATGTGGACGGCTACATCTGTGTTTTATGTATTTGTTTTATATATTTTGTTAACTGCATTACGTATTGCTGTTATTTGTTAAAAAATGCTTTAACATGTTGAAGTTCATAGATACTGCGTGTGTTTTTGCTGGGCAACAAAACTATATTTCGTTTCAGATACATATGCATATTGCAATATGTTTGCAACATACATGTATAATTCCATAATTTTCACCAACGCCTTATTGAGTGCTTTACCAAAGATGGAGCAAATATTTAACTATTATAATTTCTTTGCTTATCAGTGAACGATATTTATGATTAAAGCTCGTAAAAGTATAAGAAGGTTTTTTGTTAGGCAACTCAATATTGTTCATGATTAGAAAATATCTATTTATTTTTTTCGTACAGAAAACATATTTCAATTATTGATTGCGCATATTATTATTCTTTTTAGGTTACTATGTATGATTTTTCATTAACATTTTTGTTATCACTGATATGCTGGTTGCATTGCTATAAATGACATTATTCTGTGATTAGTACAATCGGGTAATAGCCGTCATCTTACCTTAAAGCTCAAGGTCACACTTAAAGGTCAATAGTAAAATTTGACCATTAAACCACTTGTTCGGACTGTAAATGTAGACATAAGAAGGCATGTCGCACCTTGGGCTAAGGTCAAAGTCACTCGACAGGCCAAAGGTCAAACACGTGCATGTTACAGCTTGTTGAATTATTATTGACAATTAGTTCGACGTGTTGCCGACATGCGTCTAGCGAGTTTAAGAACGTGAAATCTGTTTTAATTTAAAACGAAACAGTGTCAGTATTGTCTTTATCGTTAAGGTAGACCGAAAAATATCAGTATTGATTTTAAAATAGCGTGTAAAATACTGTGTGTATAGATGTATTAATTAAATATCAATATATTGCATGTTTTTATTTGTGTGTTAAACCTGGATATTTTACTTTGTTGCAACACATATGATAAATGAAAATATATAATAAAATCAATTGCACAAATGCTGAATAATAACATTTTGACTTCAACACCTCGAAATTACCTTCCACATTGCAATTGTACATCATTTGCGATTCTGCACATTCTTTGCGAAACTTGAAATAGTGAAAATTCAATAAAAAAAAGATTCATGCCAACCACAGTTGGGTTCCAATGACTGTTAAACGTGGATATGTTACTGCAGAAAACTTGTCATATCCGACTTCGTTTATGCTATGACAGCTATGTTTCTGCGTAATGTTCATCACATGACTTACCGCTTACCCCCTATATGTAAGGAAACAAACATAGTGTACCATAAACGTTTGATGTGTTTTCATAGCTGACACATGCGTGCTGAATATAGTCATCAGTAGAATAGCGTAGAAATTTATGTGCAAATGTAAACCAGCAAACAGAAAATAGTAAATTACTGTGTCGTGTCTGATATTCAACTGGTATGCTTCTATTTCCCGAATCTCGGTATTTGTCCTGCCTTAATAAGTTGTTATCTCAAAACAAATTGACGTATTAATCTGACACGCGTATGTTTAAATACGGAGGCGCTTAAATTTTTTAGAAATATGTCGATTTGATTTTCGGATATACCAAAACTCGGTCTATGACCTCGTTAATTAATTCTTACCAAGACTCCAAGTCGTTTTTTATTTACAGATTAATAACGAGTATTCGAAATGCATTTCTTAAACAATATAGTGAATGATATCATGTTATTCCACCTGAAACACATTTCTGCTAATAAATTTAACAATAAATAGTTGACACACCAAATAGATGCTCGCAGTTCGGCAATGCATGTTGTTTTGCACTAAAATAATTTTTATATGCTCAAAAAAACTCATACAATAATAAAGTTGAATAGCACAGCATACTATATTTTTATTTTGATTTAAATAAAACATACCCTTCATGAAATTGTTCATAATAAATTATAATACATACATGAAAAAGTCACATGTATCACTTAAAAGATATTTCTCTTGTACAAAATTACGAGATAATCATGTGTGTAACACACTATAAATAACATACACAAGATTATCCGGAACGATACAAAGCCACATAAACTATTTTTCACAAATCATGTAAAAAGACTGCCAACTTTGAAACAACAATCGCGTATACAAATACGTTGAATACACGCATTGTTTTAAAATACATAACATGTTTTTCCTAATTATTCATTCAAATAATACATAACAATAGAAAGCAAATATAACATTGCTATTCAGAGAAAGTCAAAAAAGGAAGTAAAGGTCTTATTATTTTCATTTGCTGACATTTCCTTTGCCTCCACACGCAGTTCCGTCTCTCCAAATATCATCTTCACCTCGACTTTGATCAGCTCATCGACGTCTGGAAGCTGGACCGTGACTTGCCCAAGAAGTTCCACTTCCGGTTCGTCAACAAACTTCGGTAATTTCTTTGGAGACGCGTAAATATTGAGCAGCATTTCCGTCTGGTGCGTATTGAGGGTAATATGACGGCCCGATCGCTCCTCGCCCACTTTTATTGATTCGCCTTCGTGAATATAAGGCTTGAACACATTTTGACACCGTTCTCTCCCTCCAACGGTAACTTTGTGCGACTCTGGGTGGGAACTAGGGTCGAACGGTGGTGATATGTTTACACCGTACGTGTAACGCGATACGCGGGACGTAATCGCTACGGGGCGATGTCCGAATATTACGGCTCCCTTCATAACGCATAATTCGGCGTCGTCTGGAATAACGACTCTGCAATTTTTGAACGCGTTCGTAATAGCATCTTGCATCATTTCCGATTCTGAAAATCCACCGACCATTAACAGCAGGTTTGTTCCCTTAACCTCGGGCTTGCCCAGTAAATCGCGAATGTGGCGAACAATTTTGTCTATGCATTCTTTAAAGAAACCTTTAAAAACCGTAGCATCCAGCCGCATTTTATCTTTACGCCAAGTGAGTTTTCCGGCGAACGGCGACCCTTTGATAGCATCTTCAGTTGATTCCCCCGTTTCTTCTGTAAACATTTCTGGTAGCTCAACAGGAACTGAAATATTTGTAAAGTCATGTCCTTTATATACATTTAACAGTTACACATACGAGGCTTGCACAACAATGGTTTAAACATAAAGTTTTGTTTAAAAAAATGTATATGATAAATAATAAAGAAGGAAAGAAAACTCTTTCGGGTAAACGCGTAAAATAACATGATTCTGCATTTAAGCTTATACAGACCTTTGTAGTATCACAATGGTGCAAAGACAACATTGCTTTTTATTAGCTCAAAACACGTCAATTAAAGCAAAGCATGTCGATAAAACAAATTAGATTACATCGAAAGTTTGGAAAGCATTTACCCAGAAAATCAATGAAATTTAAATTAGTGTTTATTAAACTGCTTGTCTACCAATCCATGCCAGAAAAACAAAACCAGGACTTGTTATATTAAAACAATCGCAAAACATAACCCATAATAAGTCCGTGTACATTATGTTCAATCACACCAATACCAAGTATTTAAATTCATGTAAACTTGACAACATGAATTCTTTGATAACACCGTTACCACTTTTATCCATGGCCTTACCTTTCATAGTAATTTTCCCGGATGTTTCTGGCTTAATCGTCCGCTTTTTCATCTCTAGCTCACGCATTAAGTACAGATAGTCCGCTCGATGGTCATTACAAAACTTGTCAAGAACGGGTCCACCAAAAAGCTTGATAAGCATGTTCTTAAATTCCTCATCCACTTTGGTTCCACCCCAAGCTCCCCCGCTTGCCTTGCATAATTCTTTTAACTTCCCGTCGGTCTGTCTCTCGTGTACTGTAATATCTGCTGTACCACCTTTAAGACCAAATGAACATTAACGGTACCCTTAACGCAATTTACCCGCAAATAATTTTAATATGACCAATGATGTGTTTTGCTAGATTAGTTACCGTTTTAGTCGCTTCCATACTGATGTTTTACTAATGAGCATCCTCTTCATAATTTAATATTAATCGACGGTCCACTGTACTCTCTAATTGTTATCTGGTGTCTATTTAAAATATTTAACAAAGATCATACCTCCAAGATCAATCACCATATATTTTGAACCGGTACTTTCTACGTCGAACGATTCACCATGGAGTTTTTCTGGCGACAGGTACTGACAAAAGAGTGATGCAGCTTCCGGTTCCAGTGCTATCGTCAACTGGGAACCAGCTATGTCCGCCTAAAATGGGGAGAACAAATATATCGAGATCAGGAGATGACAATGTTCTTAGCGGATATTGATCTGTACTGTGTTTAAAAACTGCAAAACTATTTTATGTTAACAGTTTGATCTTTTTTGCGGTTTAGTTGTAATTTGTTTTATCTTTATTAAAAAGTCTTTTGAAATCAACTATGCATGTTTAAGTATCAATAAGTATCGATATATATATATATGGAACGAGTTAATGAACGCATGAACATAATTGAATGTTATTGCAAGGAGGTTAGATGGAATTCCGTTATTTAAGTCAACACGTCAATTTATTGACAATCTTGTGGAAGTTGGTGGAAAGGGTTAGTAAATACTCATGGTAGCGATCAAAAATGATGTAAAGAAATACTAAGCGAACAAACGTAGCTCTAAGTATTTAGCACACTAAATGCTTTAGCCGGATATTCAGGCGAGAAGCAATCATAAAATTTGTTAGAAATGCCCACTTTGTACGCAGCTTCTCTCATGAACTGTTTAGAAGAGTCTGTCCAGATCGCGGGCACAGTAATTATCCAGTGAATATCCTTATTTTCCACATTGTTTTTCTTTTTCAGCGCCTTCATCAGATGGTCTTTCAAATACCAGATTACTTTGCCAAACACGTCAATAGCTGGAAGCTCTTTCCCTTTGTCGTCTTGCAGTTGCATTTCTCTGTGAACCTGTTGCAATAGAGAAACGTTTTACGCATCTCTAAGAGAATCATTTAAGCTATATGGTATATAATAGCAGGGTTCTTAAGCTTGAATAATGCATGTTCTAGCTTTCAAAACCATTTTTCTGTTATGTTTATCTTTCAACAAAAACCAATATATATATATATATATATATATATATACAGTCAATACTTACATCATTATTTTTCTATAAGATTTTTCTTTCATTATGATTGTTCAGTCAAGATTATTAAATTAAATTGTCTGACATGCGCTCATATTCCAAGAATGAACAGTTAAATGTGCCAGAGTTTACGATCACGTTTATAACAATGAGATTATAATACGGAACACGTAATAAATAGTTTGTCGGATAAGTGATACCTTTTCATTGTGTAGTCTCATTTTGAACCTGGAGAAGTAGTACCAATCTTGGTGTTCGTTGTCCTCAGCGAGTTCCGAGTAGGCATCCTCAGCTTCGTACCCGAAACTCTTAAACTTTTTATTCTTGTCAAATAACGCAACAGTTGGGGCTATAAAAACAAACTTAAATATTTGAATACACTTGTATTACTTTAACTAACAGCCGGTCAATTTTGGATGCGGATATATTCACACAATTGAATATACAGTATCTGTCTTGAGTATGATATAAATTTGACAAACGAATCTCCTGACAATAACCGATGGAAATGTAGAAAGATTTTGCATTTACCGCATGAAAATATGTATGTAATAAGTCAGTCCAACATATAAACAATGTAAATTTCTGACGACAAACTTGATCATCTCTTATACATATGATTTTAAACAACAAGTTTTGGTTACACATGTTTTTATTTTGTGGTACAAAACACGATCCTTTTAATTTAATTATGGGACGACAAGCATATAAATAAGCAGCTATGTTCGTCTGTCGATAACGAAATATTGCAAAAGGACTGATAGCAATGGTCATGGCATCTACCATGCTTACCTTTATATGAGATGATCGCCGTGCCTCCAGCAACCCAGGCTTGATTGAGTAAAATCGTCGTAGGGTCTTTATTGTAGGCATCTTTGAATGAGAATGCATAGCCACTGTAGGTTGTGCCAAAATCAATGGCCGCTACCATAATCATATTCTTTTTTGCGCTAACTGTGACCAATGGGTCCATTGTGACGGCCAATAGTCTGAAAAAAAACTTCTCCGAAATACCAAATGTGCTTTTATATGGTTTAAGCGAATAATGAGTTTGTTCGAAGATTTATTCGAACCATTGACGCCAATTATAATAAGTTGACTAATGTAGATACCTTAAAACAAACATATATTCTGTCTATTATAAGTGTTTTAAATACATACGGACATGCGTTAATCATGCCTTTTACGTGTATTAATAAATTACTAAGACACTGATTGAGAAGGAAACTGTAAATTGCATAGAATGTTAACACATATACCTTATTGAACAAGATACACATATGCAAACCCTTCGCTAACGATACACTATCCTTAACATAACATTTAGATGTTTATACAGTGAGTTTATCAGTACTACCTGGTGTTGCAGTTGTAAACATCATTGATTACTCACATATCTATGCATCCCGACTAGTTTGTATTAAACATTTAGTGTCATTTAAAGCCACAATCAGATAATGACATTTGATTAACGTAATCTTGGAATAAAAAACTGATCAAACGGTATATGATGACGGCTGTATGATTTATAAAAACAATTTTTTGTGATATAAACTTAAAAAATCTCATTGATATTGCGGGATTTTCTATTTTTAAAATACCGCTGATTTCCCGCTTGATTTAGTAAATAAACTGACCTGAAACTTATATGATTTTCTTTTCTTTAGTTTGTACAGGTTCTCTCTGTTGCATAGTCCCCGAAAACAAACTCGTGATTATCTCCATTTATTGTTTACTTCCGACTCACTCGTGAATTCCTAATCGATCGGTTTATTTTTTCTAGGACCAATTTCGGTCGTGTTATTTTTTAGTTAATTTAAATATTTTAGCATTATACAACAGTATTTTAGTATTTTGAAGGAGGCAGTGCGCAGTCTGAAGGCAGTAAAATCTCCGGGAGCGGACAACGTCCCTTCCGAGCTGATTCAGCACGGATGAGAGACAACGACTGCAGCAATTACGGCACTGTGAGACAAGATCTGGGAGGAAAAGTGTTGCACAAGAATAGACCTAGTCTCTGGTCATCCCCAGACTGAAAACGGGCAACCTCAAGCTATGCAAGAATTACCGAACCATCAGCCGCATCAGTCATCCCAGCAAAATTACCATACGCATCATCCTCGACCGACTGAAAAGTAAGGCCGAGGAACCGCCTCGGAAGAGTAGGCTGTATTCAGAGCCGGTCGGAGCACAGTGGAACAAATCTTCAACTTCAGAGTCATCATTGAGAAACATCTTGAAAACCAACGTAAGCTCGTTCCCAATTCCATCGACTTAAAAAAAAATTGACCGCATGCGACATGATGGCTTATGACAGGTTCTGACAGGATTCAACATTGAAGAAGGGCTGGAGCAAGCCAGCAGCGCAGTACTTCTCAATGGAGAGATGGGTGACTTCTACAGGACATCAGTGGGTGTCCGTAAGAGATATCTGCTCTCTCCGTCCTGTTTAACATTTTCCTGAAGAAGATAATGCAACCTCCAAGACCACCACAACCCCATCTGCATCGATGGCAGATCCATCTTCAACTTGAGATTTGCTGATTTGTGGAACCAGCAGCGAGCTCCAACAAGACCTCGTCAACAGACTATATGAAAGAGCAGGAGCATACGGGATGAAGGTCAGCAGGGAGAAGGTGAAGATAAAAGTGAACAGCACGAACACCATAAATGCAGACATTACCATGAACGGCCAGAAGCTGAAAGAAGTGGCCAGCTTCAAGTACATTGGAGCAACCCTGTCCAATGATGATACCAGTACCTCTTAGGTCAGAAGAATTGCCATGGCGACCGCAGATATGACAATAATGAGCAGGTTGTGGACAAGCAGCTCCATCAGCTTCCCCACCAAGTACAGGCTTTACAAGTGCTTCGTAGTTTTCATCCTACTGTACGGTTGCAAAACCTGGACACTCCACTCGAAAACAGATCGCATGAGACAGGGCTTTGAACACAAGTGCCTCCGAAGACTGCTCCGCATCTTCTACATAGAGCACAAGACCAACGAGTATATCCGTAACATGACAGCAGCACTGGTTGGTCCACAAGAACCCCTCATGGCGACCGTCAAACGACGTGGTTTGGACACGTCATAAGGCATGATTCTCTGTGCGAGACTGTGCTCCAGCGCACGCTAAATGAATTTCGACGTCGAGGCCGTTAACAGAAAATCTGCTGGACTGCGTGAAAGAGCTTTACCCAGCAGCCCACAACATACCTTACTGGCGCATGATCTCTATGGCGTAGTCCCTCATCGAAACAATAATCACCAGGTTTCATGATAATCCGATATAAACTTTTTGAAATATTGAGCGAAAATTATTCTCTTGGACGTCGCCCGCCCGACCGCCCGGCCGCCGACCACCGCTGGCGTACCCATAATACGCCCCGTTTGTTAAAAGAACACAAGATAAATACATCTTAATATCATAGTATTTAAGCGAATAAGGAACATTCAGTAAATACGCTGATCCGATATCAGTTTTTCACACATTATTTACACAACATTTATTTTACTGAAATACCGTCTTCTAAAATTTGTTTTTTCGTTGAATGCCCAATTGTTGTAAACAGTACAGTACGAAACACATATGTATACTTATAGTTTGAGCTATATGGATCTCATCATTATCATAACAATCAAATCGAGACTTGGCATGTTTATGAAACTTGTAGAACAAAACATGTAACATACAATGGTTGTTGAATTAATATGAATCTATACATTTACCTTCTCAATAATGATCTTATGAACTATATGGTTTATAGAAAAAACATGTTTAAAAGATTAATAGCAACATTAAAAACGAAAGTAGAATTATTTACCTTAATCTACTCCAGGCATAGACATGTCTCTCGTTAACAGGTTATCGATTAGCACACTTAAATGGAGTCGCCGGTTTAACGTAAACATATTATGAAGACAGGACAGGAGGGTTTACATTTCATGAAAATAAATATAGAACAATTGATCGATATGTGACAGTTAACCATTACTGGTTCTGTACTATCGCGAGATAGCTTGTGTCGTTTACTCCGCTTTAAACGAATAAAATCCATTAAATTTAGGTTTTCTTAGATAAAACAGAAAACATATTTATTTTGTTTTTCTATGTCAAAGTTGACACAAATCATGTTTCGATCCGATGCACCAGAGCTAACAAACAAAACAGAAAAAAGAATGCTATAAACAGCAATATTTGCCTAACCAATCGGTTAATCTTAATTGATATTTATAATAATGTAGAGTGTTCAATATCGAACATATGTTACCTACATGTTCATTATTATTTGTACTTTATTTATTAGCAGTAATACACGTTTTTACCAATAAAATAGTATTCAGGTTTTATCTAGATCTATATTAATAGTCACGTGGCTTCTTTCCGACCCCGTAACCATGAGATGACGGGAACCGTTTTTAAAAAAAACTGTCAAGTCTTCACTGAGGCTTTCGATTTTCTTGTCAAAAGTTTCAAACTAACGCACAGACAAACATAAAACTAAAACCATAATGCTTGTCAGACCAGTATATTGAATAAAAAAAATTAAAAAAATGAGTGGACAAATCTGAATGCCATTACATTCATTGAATCCATAACAATATATATATATATATATATATATATATATGTAATATTCAGTTTATGTGCCCCTTAATACGTAAATTGACATGGTTATTGGTTATTCTTTTTTCCACTAGCGCCCAATCGTGAATTATGAGTAACAAACCAGTCTATAAATGGCCGCTTCATTATGATAACGGCTTTCGATATCATATCTCAGCGTACTATTTTTCTCCCTCTTTCGGTTTCTATTGTAAATATGTACGCATAGATTCAACCAGCTTGTTATCATTTTCTAAAGACACCGCGGCGATCAACGTTCGAGAAGAAAAGGTTTGTACACTAAATAGCACACACCTAAGCATTCGAATGTATTATCTCTATTTATATTATTGCAAGTTATAAACAGTGATGAAATTCAGAAAAAAAAACATTTGTTTGTAATCGCTTTTTTTTTTTTAAAGACTGGAAGTGTAGACATACTCTTATTTTCATAACAAATGAACGTTTGCTAAAAAGCAATCATCATTTTAACTTGTTGAACTAAACTAAAAAGTTTGGCATACAGATATATCATTAGCAAATATCAAACCGCAAATTACATGGCACATCGGCCTTTCATATGTATTTTTAGGAAACATATCATATTGGGCTTCCTGGTATTGTTTTATTGTTTTACTTCCTCTTTCGTTTTCTATTTATTGATTTCAAACACGACAGCTTAGAAAGCGTTAAACATTTATGAAGTGAAATCAAGTATGTATACAATTTATATGTTAAGATCGCACTATATACATAATTAAAAGAACCGTGGTTACCGTATTGATCCTAAACTTATAATATGCATTGAATCATGTTTATAGTTTTTATTTAAGCAACTGCGGTTTGGCATAAAGCTATGTCATTTACAAAATAGCAAATATCAGGCCGCAAAGTATATGGCTAGGCTGCCTTTCACGTTATACAATTTTAGGAATCATATCATATTTGGCTTCTTGGTATTGTTTCATTGTTTTACTTCCTTTTTCGTTTTCTCTATATTGATTTCAAACGCGACAGCTTTGAAAAGCGTTTAGAATTTATGAAGTGAAATCAAGTATGTATACAATTAATATTTTTAGAACGCAATATACATATCATGAACAGAACTGTGGTTTTGATCCTCAACTTATAATATGCACTAAGTCATGTTTATATTTTTTATTTAAGAAAACTGAGGTTTGGCAAACAAATACTATCATTTAGCAAATAGCAAATATCAGGCCGCAAAGTACATGACACATCGGCCTTTCATAGTTGCACATTTTTAGGCAACAAATCATAGTTGGCTTCTTGGTATTGTTTCATTTTGTTTACTTCCTTTTTCGTTTTCTATGTGTTGCTTTCACAACCGACAGCTGTAGAAAGCGTTAAGAAGTTATGAAGTGAAATCAAGTGTGTATACAATTAATATGTTTTATAGATCGCACTATATACATTATTAAACGAACAATGGTATTGATCTTAAACTTATAATATGCACTGAGCCATGTTTGTAATTTTATTTAAGCAACTGAGGTTTGACATACAACTAGTATCATTAAGCAAATAGCAAATATCAGGCCGCAAAGTACATGGCACATTGGTCTTTTATAGTTATACATTTTTAAGCAACATATCACATTTGGCTTCTTTGTATTGTGTCATGGTTTTACTTACTCTTTCGTTTTCTCTCTATTTAGTTCAAACCCGACAGCTTTGAACGGCGTCTAGAAGTTCTGAAATTAAATCCAATATGCATACAATTAATATATTTAGATCGCAATATATACACCAGTAAAAGGACCATGTTATTGATCTTAAAATAATATGCACGTATTAATCTGTTCAAAGTTTGCATAATTTATGCTAAAAATTACTCAGCTTGAACGGCAGTTCGCGAGGTTTAATAATTGGTTTGATTAGAAGATCCTACGGGTACATTTGAGAAGGAGAAATCTGAACATTCATGAAGATAATTTTGCGACTTTTCAAATAGTGAATGGATGTTTTAACATTAATTCATCGATTTGTTGCTAAAACGACATTCTTTTAACAATCATGTATAATGCGGAATTCGATTCTCGCCAAATGTTTTATATAAATGTTATATATAAATGTTTATGCAACTATATACATTAACCTCATTATAACGCAATATTATCATGGCTCTAACCGGCATAATAGTTAAATCATGTGATTTTTCGTCTATGTGTGTACAGCGGAGAGATGTGTAGATGCTATATATTATAAATAGGTTAACTGTTTATGTAAAACTCTGCGTATCTTTGTGTCGTATGTAACATGTTGATGCATGTTTTGTAATATTTTGTTATAATTTTTATCTCAATTTTTCTATGTGCTAAACACATTTTCGTACTAATATTCTATTTTATAATCAATATTTCAATATATGCTGAATTTCGGAAATTTACTTTCGATTTCAACTATAATATAGGGCTCTGTCTAGTGTTTCTTTCCAGTACTTTCGATATCAAACTGACATTATTTAAGAGAATTCGGATTCAAAATATCGCAGGTAAGACCAGATTTAATTAAAAAGATAGTGTGTATATTGTGCTTAAACACAATAGTAAAATAAATATACGACACGTTAAATTTATAACTCATTAAATGGGCATATCACCAGTATTTCGCATAATTACAGGTACATATTTTAACAATATTAGTTTCAATATTTTAGTGCATACGTCAATTAATTAACTCGCACCCGAAAAAGAGACATCGATTACGACTTTTTGTATTGGAAAATTATAAACTTTATAAAACTTTTTTGGAAATCATACCTTTGCACTAATTTGCAAACATATGGCTTGTAAGTGTCATTAATTTTTTTAATTACCTTCCGCATTGCTGAAATATGACTCATCATGGATGTTTCTGTTCGACGATATGTTTTTAAAGCGGCATATCAAGGCCATAAGTAAGCATATTTTCAAAAATAAATTTATATTTTAATAAGTGCTTGTAAGAATGCCATTTTTAAATGATTAATTACAATCAACATAATTAATGGAAGTATTGAAGTCAGGTGATCTATGTTATTTGTTCATTGTTTATTGATAGTGTCCAACCGCCAGTTTCCAAAAAAAAAACATCGCTTGACAAGAGTAAACTGCTTTTGACGAAACGCTTTTTGCGAAATAAAATGTGCCGATTGTTAAGTGATACATATAACTCGCCAAAAAGTATCATTTTCTAATCAACAACAAGCATAAAGAATTCGCAATAATCATATGGCAACATGTAGCAATTGACAGAGATAATACATTACTGCACGCCGGTTTTCCATGCTACATTGTACAATGACTGTTATCACTACAAATGTTCCTCG
This sequence comes from Dreissena rostriformis, assembly GCA_007657795.1. Lineage (NCBI taxonomy): Eukaryota > Metazoa > Mollusca > Bivalvia > Myida > Dreissenidae > Dreissena > Dreissena rostriformis. The sequence continues at coordinate 113,765 of VMBQ01001126.1, read as the reverse complement.
CCACGAGCTATCACCAATGACAATATGTAAATGGTATCATGGTAAGCGATGTTCTTTTACCAGTTATTTTAAATAAGACGGGTTACATATTAACTAAAATGTTAAACTTAAAATGTTTTCTCTGAAACTGAAAGGGTCAAATGTTTAATATTTGGTGTGGAAAAGGTTAAATATTTGGTGTGTAACATCGTTTGTTGTCCTTTACCAAGCTGGTTCCAATTGGCGCCGATCCGGATGTTATATTTATCACATTCTATACCTTGTTTTCAATGTAATACTACGGTGGCACTTAGGTGACATCACCGCTCCAATTTTTGTTTGGAGCGGAAAACACGAGTTCTGTTTTCCTGTCTTTTTTTGTGGAGCGGAAAACACAAGTTCTGTTTTCCCGTCTTTTTTTCTTTTGGAGACGGGAAAACACAATTGCTTTATTTTGCGCACAAGATAATCGGTTACAAGATACTATCTTGTTCCCTCCAATTAATACTAGGGACGTTTTAATTGGCTGATCAATATAATCCGCGTCGTTGATAGGAGCCAAAGGCTCGCTCACGAACATTATTCCTGAACTCGGTTAATAAAATATGGTATGATATGACAACCCAGATCCTATATATATATGGAAACATAAAATTTTACAATTCTTTTATCTGGAACATCAAGGCCCATACGTTTGGTACTTGGCATGCAAATGGTATGTTGTTCCTCTACGAATTCTGTTCAAATTACACCCTTTGTGTAAAAATGGTCTCCGGCCAAGGGGGGTTGCTTCTTTTCCTTAACTTTTATATATATGATGAAACTAAACAAAAAACACATTTCCATCTCTAAATCCGCAGATACAGAATTTTGTAATTTGGCATGTTACAATGTGTGGTAGCCCTCTTTCAAAATCATGACCCTAAAGCTAACTGGCTCCGCTTTTCGGGTAACTTGTTGACCTTATATGCATAAAGTGAAAAATAAAAATATATATATCTGAAACCGTAATGCCTATATTTTATTTTTGGCATGTGATATCGTACCTTTTTTTTCGTATATTGTCAAAGTTTTAAAAAAATGTATGAAACCACAATGTATAGAGGTTTGTAACTTGGCATGTAACATTATATGGTCGTTATCTATAAAGTCTGTTCAAATCATGATCCTGTGATTAAAACTTCCCACGCCCAATTTGTCACATGATTTGGATTGACTTATATATTGAAATCATTTTAATAATCTTCTCTAAAACAACACAGCGTGAGGAGTATGGAATGTCACATCTAACCGCGATCCTTTACTTAGTTTTATCAAAAAATGATCTTTAGGTCTAAATGTGCCCTATCTGCAAGTGTGGGGTGAAATGTTTTTTTATATGAAATTAAATAGCTTAATTACTTATACGAACGTCTATAAATCTAAAAAGAACGCGACTTGGATATTTTGAATATGACATCAGATTGTGGCTATACAGGTGGTTACGACCGGTTACACACCTAAGCGATCTTTGGCCATCTTGGTCCTTTTGTTTATTTCTGATAATCTTACTTGTCCAATTGTACACATTTTCAAATTTAAAATGAAAGATAAATTCTCTCCTTTTCCAGGACAACCATAATACGACAGTGATTAAGATAATGTCAAGCAACAGGTAAGCAACACTAAACCACAAAATATATATGTTTACGTTGAGTATTGTAATAAACACTTGTACAGTAACAAATATCAAGTATTTTAAACGTCACATTAGATGATTGTCCTGAAATAATGTTTTTATCTAATGTAATCATATAATCGACATAACGAAAAGAAAAATGCCACTGACATATTTAGACCCCATGACATCCCGGTTTAAGTCTAATATGCATATCATTTAAGGGGAATGTACGTCTGAGATAATATTGTGTGTCGATACTTTAACGATATACTTGTTAACAAAATATCACTGGTATCGTTTAAGTTTGATTATGATTTAATGTGATGTTAGTTCATTAATTTTAATGATTAAAATAGATAAAGACTTTATTAGCAAAATTACTTTTAAATTAACAATTTGCTTCTCTGCAATAACAAAGTCAAGAGGTTTACATATACATGTAGTTGGTAACATCGTATTGTGCTCCTCTTCTACAACATTTGCTCTAATCATGCCCCTGGAGCCTAAATTAGCCATACCATTGGGTCACGTGATTATTTTGGCTTTACATCATAATAACAAAGATCTGCCAGAAACTACATGTCATGGTGGTGTAATAATTGGTGTATTATATTGTATTATAGTCCTATACACAGGTTTTATTCATGCCCCTGTGATCAACACTGGTAAAGCATCAATGTCACATAGTAAATTAATACTATATATGCAAAATAACTTTTAAAAAATCACTCCTGAAACCATTAAGCACTTATGTGTACGATTAGGTATGTAACATGTTATTGTGGTTTCATTTGAAATATCAAATGGTATCTATCTGTATTAACAAATTGAAAGGCCCAAGGGTAACGATGGTTTGGTCAACTTGCTCAATGTGCATAGTACGATATGCGGCGTCTACTACTTACTACTGATACACTACTGTGGTAAGCTCTAGTTTGTATCAGGAACTTGATAAGAGTAGATTCATTCCTTTTCTGACGTATTACGAGGATTGTCAGATTTTGCATTCGATAATCAAAATTGTTGAGGTACAATTTAGGAATAAGAACACACCTGCAAGTATGGGGGCATCATTAACATCGAAACCTGATGGTGGAGACGACAGTTCTACGAACGCAGCAGGTCAGAGACTGGTCAGCGGAAATCGGTCACATATGCAGCCCATGGCCAATGTTGACAAAGGGTCTAGTAGCGTGGATGCAAGCTACGCTGGAAAGGTCAAATCTACAAGCCCGCTAAATCTGCAGGGAGCAAAGTCAGAGTTAGCAGTTCAAGGACAATCGAACAGGCAAATAGCCCCGCATTCTGCAGGAGCAACGCCTGGTGTGCACAAACCTACGCCGGTTGTGGCTTCGTCTGAACAAAAAACTTGTCCAGTGAAAAGCATCAACATCCCACTAGGTGATCTACCGTGCGAATCTGTTGAAGCGCTGTTTGTCGCATTGGAAACGTTGAAAAATGATTTACCAAGCGTCAAGGCAGAGATTCCAAAGGTACGGTTGTCATTTCATTTTCAATAATATTCCTATTTGATGTACGTAATTTTAAATAAATATGGCTGTCATTTATCTGAAGGACAACATAGTTTATATTGATTCCGATGTGATTCCATAAAAGTTACAAGACAGCCACATCAATTTTCAAGGGTCAGTGTATTTAATGTAAATTGCATTCTTAAGAAAAGATCCATCTGTTTTTATGAGTTATACTAGTCCATTCTAAGATTGACAAATTGACACTTTTCTAAAATTTCGTTACAGAATCCTAACATAAAACAATAGTGTATTTAAGGCAGCGTTATACCAATTTCGAAATTCATCGTTAACATCGTGATGTTTGTATGCAAGAGAAGAGATATTTGTGATCATATTCAACAGCTTATTATTTGTTATAAATTTGCAGTTACTAAACGCGAGAAAGGAAATGGAAAGTCTGGAACAGAAAGTGAAAGAGCTCGAAAGATCTATTGAAGCAACAAAGGAGAAAAAAGACAAAGATTATAAATCATTCGTAACGAAATATAGAGATCTAAAATCCTCAGAAGAAAGTACAAAGAAACTATATAATGACACTTGGGAAGAATTGGCTAAGGCAACCAAGATAAATACACAATTGGCTGACGAAGTTAAACGTTTAATGACACACGAACAAACCCTACAGCAGGATAATCATCATCTCCGGAAAGAACTGGAGGGCAGCAAACAGTCATCTGAAAAAGTTTCTAAAGAACTCTCAGAGTGTAAATCAAGGTAGATTCCACTTTTCTTTATAAAGTAATATATAACAATTATCAATGTTTTACGTTGATTTAATTAACCTAAATACTGCAAATAAGTTAGAAAAGTGTGTCATTAGAACCGGCATCAATCGGTACCTAAAATAATCAGATAAATAATCAGATATACTAAGTTGGCAAACAAATAAACGTTTGATAAAACGATGCTGAATAATTGTGAAACTGAACAGCAAATAGACATTTTCTTAAACTTTACTGCCTTGTAATAAGTTTTTCGTTTGCATGTTTACACTCAATTAGGGACATATATGAACAAAGGGCTCGTTACTTACTGCATAGTTCATGATTATTTAGTGTGAACTCTTTTAAAGGTACCAATGGCATATATTAATGGCGCGAGTCACATTTATGTTTTTACATTTGATCCATTGTGCAGCCGGGGAGAAATACAAAACACATTTGATCAATATAATAAGTTTACGTCTCAGATGAAATTAATTTAACATACGATTTCTTTATAGGTTGAGCAAATTGTTGAGCAACAAACTGACAGAAAACAACCCTCAGATAGCAGATCTTAGCGACACAAACCGCCCTACGAAACTTGGGGAAAAACACTCGGTAATAAGATTTTTAAAAGATTAATCGCCATGTGCTTATAAATTTCATTGTATTTTAAACCTGTGCGTAGTTTATGTAAATAATACATAACATTTACAGAACGTTGACAGAAATACCAATATTAAACATATATATGATAAACTTGACGTTATGATTTCGATTAGGAATTGTATGACAACCAATGGACTAATGCGTTTGAAGTATTGGATGAAGACTTCAAAAACGAGGAGAAAACTATTCAAGAACTTTTGAATATGTATCTGGTATGCTTTATTCTTTAACTGAAAATAAGGGTTGAAAACATTTAAGAGCATTTCATTTATGTTTGAAATACATTAAACAATAATAAACTTCATTATAAAAGTATATTCACATAATTTTTTTAAACAAAATAAATATGAAACCTGGCATAATGTTTATTGTTGTCTTAATCAAATCCACAAAGCTAAACTTAAATTTTATAGAGCGTCTATACATTCTGTAAAGAGAAAGCAGGTGAGCAGATCGATCAGCTGAAACAAGTAGCCTACATGTGGGGATCGGAGGTAAAACTTATACTGCATAACGTACATTGCAATGATATACAGAATACATGGCTGGTGCCGAGATGGACCAAGTTTATCCGGTGAGGCTTAAAAAAAGAAAATAGGGCGAGCTTAAGCGAGTAATATTTTCCTTTTCGGGCCGAACCCGATAACTTTCTCCATCTCGGCACCAAACCATGTATTCGATTTATGCTGCTTCATGTTAAATTATGCCGCTTACACATTTTATCAAAGTCAAATAATGAATTGACATAACAAAATAATTATTCTGGTCGGGCCTCCAGCCAACATGTATCACTTATTCTCATAGTATCGGCCCTACTGATTGTAGCGTGACTTTAACCAGTCAACTTGGAAAAACCCTCAATAAGTGCAGGACAGTAGTAAATGTTTTTCAATTTTTATAACTTTTAATTCATTTACTGTTTATTAATGACATTTACGACGATCATTTTCATGATTTCAGGTTTTTAATTGGAAAGTAGCTCATGTTTACTCCTGGGTGATAATATGATTTTTAAATTACGTAAGACATAATTATGTAGTTCGTTTATGGTTTATTAGTCGGTTTATAAAATAGTTTATAGCCACTTATTTGTGAAAAAAATGTAACAATATTTACAGAACAATATGAGAAAGAGTTTCGTTTTTCCACTAGGACACTATTTATAGAACAAGCCCATGCGCATATTAAAAAAACCTTAGCAACCAATCAGAAGGGCCGATATGATGAGAAACTGTGTACATGATACACATTACTACAGGGAGCTAAGTCTAGCCAGTATTTTGTCAAAACATGGCCGATTTTAATGCAGTTTTTGTTGTTATGCCCAAGAATGCCCGTTTAACTATAGATTGAACATGTGTGTTTATAAATATTTTCACTTAAAATATAAAGATGTAATCATTAAGAGGGCCGATACTACGGGTACAAATGCTACACAACATTTCTTACAACCGAATAATTACCGATTGTGTCACGTAAACAATAGTTCCACATAAGACTATTCCTTTTGATACTTTCCTATAAAAAATATGAGAAGAAATAAAAAACGAATCGAGAACGTGATATTTTTATTGTTAGAAATTGAAAAAAAATATGCAACATCAAAACAAAAACGAATTCCTTATTTTTTAAATTGTTTGAAACACAGATGTGGCCAAGTCACTTTAACACTATCAATATGTCATAAAACAAATTTTTTTATCACTTTGACAAAAACAATTCTGATATAATGTTTATATGTATTATATCAGATTTTTATTTTTCCATTTCAATGGTAAAATACTAGAACATGTTAATCGGCGCGTAGGAATACATACTGATGGTAGCTCAAAGTCACGTGATCGACTGCCGGAGATCAAATAGTTTATTCGACCCTGCTTTATTAGGACACTGTCTGCTACAGAGGAAGGATAAAACAGAATACTGAATGTTCTGAATAGTTTATTGATTACGTGGAAAGACAGATTAAAGAATGTAGAACCAAACAACGTGTAGATTTATTTATTGGACTGTTTGAATTGGAGAAATGAATTTCAACACGTAGTTTATGGAGGTGTATATAAGTTTGTTTTGCTTCTAAACCACACTCAATTAAAATAAGTTCGAAACACACGGGTGCTTTGATACATATGGGCCTCTTCTATTTTGACAATAAGCATTCATCATATGGATTATAGATATATGTAGCATGAATGATAAATGATACATAAAAATGAAAATGCATGTTATGTATACAATAAGCTAACGTTAACATGGTGAAAATATTATCAACAAGAGCTTTTTCACAGACAAAAAAATCTCTATCTCCTATCGGGTTTATCTTGTCGGAGTAAGAACAGGATCTCCTTAGTTGTCATTAACATAGCTTTACTTTATTATGTTGATCCATAGCGTAGTTGTCAATTATTTCGGTAATAACAGCAATCACAATTTTGGTCTGGAGAAAAATGAAATAACTTGTATATTCCTCATATGGCCCTCTATCATCATACTGAGTTTTATGAGCCTAGCTTAAATACGTTTTGAGTTGTCGCGTTATCCAGATATAAGTTTTCACTTATATCTGGTATTATATAAACCACATTTTTCTTAACAAAATGAAGTACCATTCAAAGAAATTTTGTTTTGGTTTTGGCAGACGGATAATGTTATAATCTTGTATAAAAATCAATCATGTTGATTTATCTTTTCATGTCATAGAAAAGTATATGCATGTAGAATAGTTGCCGCTATTCTTTTGCAGTTATTTAAATTAATATGTTATGTGGTTTTAGGTATACCAACAAGCTGACTCGCTTGAACTTAAAACACAGGTGAAAGAATTTCGAAAATACACCGCAGAGTTGAGTGTTAAATCAATTTTTCAGGTGAGGTTTGCCTTTATATTTACACCTTATTATACATACTGAAATAAAATGTTGTGTACTTTCTTTTGGGCAATATGTTCTTGATTTAAAGCTAATCTTACGGATATTTTATTCAGGAATACATTCAGAAACACGTCGCAAAAGACAACATGCACATTGTTACCAAACCTGAGATATCGCAATACTTGGAGGGATGTGTAAAGGTGTGTTGGTTGATGAATGCACAAGATCCACCTGTTGTTATCGCCGCTGTGCCACAAACAGATTCCAAATTTAACACTGAGCTGTATAAGCCCTACACTAAGGGTGGTGATCACGTTGAGTATCTTGTATGGCCAGCGCTCTTGTTGCATGACGGAGGTTCCACCCTTGTAAGAGGTGTAGCACAGGCATATAAAGTTGCTGAAACCAGGCACACAACTGATAGACCTAAATCAGTCGTACCGACAACAGAGCATGAGGCTGTAAGAGGCCAACAAAGACAGACTTTGAATGACCCACAGTACACACAGGCCGCTTCATCAGGCTTGGCGGGAATAAGCTTCCATCAAGGAAAAAACGTGAACAATACACATGACCTAATGGATGTATCAACTGGACAGGCAAGTATAAGCGGTCATCGAGAACAGACTTTGCCTGACCCACAGTACGCACAGGCCGCATCATCTGGGCTGGTGGGAAAACGCTTCCATCAAGGAGAAAACGGGAACAATACACAGTATCCAATGGATACATCAACTGGACAGGCGGGTATAAGCAGCCATCAGGGACAAAATTGGAATAATACACAGTACCAAATGGATGCATCGACTGGACAAGCGGGAACAGGCCATACATTGCCTTACTCACATAACGCAATGTCCACACCAGCTGGACAGACAGATATTAGTAACTATCAAGGCCAAAACAGGAACAACACAATAAACACAAATTCTTCAGGAACTGGGCAAGTTGGGGCTAACGACCAACAGCCATACACTTGGCCATTCACACAGCAAACGAACGCCCCTTCCTCACGACCACCGAATATAGGACTTCACAGCAGCTCATATGATACTCGGAGCAGTGCAGCTAACAGTACTCAACAACAACCAAATTTCAACACAACAGCGCACGGTGGCTCAGATTTAGGAATGTCTTCTGAAACGCCGACACAAGATGAATGGCAAACGTATATGAAGTTGCTGCAAACTGAAGGGGAACAAAGATGTCTTTTGAAAATGGGTATGGCAAGGTATAAACGATGTGAAGATTATTACATTAAGCACTGTACATAAAAGGAGCATTCGATGCATCAATTATATATTGTAAATTAAAGACTGCATACAAAAACAATGTTGATTTCATTTAATTAGCAGTAAATGTATGTGCGAAAATTTTCGTTTAGTTGTAACGCTGTAAATGGAATTGTATTTCTTATATTCGGTTTGCATATTTTAAACCCGATTTTATTATCGTAACATTATTTTATACGTGTTATTGTCATTCAACTATAAGTAATTTTGTAGAAGCAGGAGGGTAACCCAATGCCTGTTGAACCGCCCATAATTAAAATCTTTTCTCATTTACATATGGTAAATGGCGACACTAATATTAAAAGAAATGCACAATCGGCACACACCTCATAGCGGGTATTAGTAAGAATCAAAATCGTTTAAACGTGTATTCACATACACATTTTAAAAAGATCATTATATTTTGAGATAATGATAAAACCTCTTCGTATTTACATTAAACGACACTTCGACTGAGAATTGTGTTACCCTTCCAAGTGCTTTCACGATTTGCAGAATTATGAAAAAGTACAGTTAACAGCTATTCAGTATTAATTAAATTAAATCAACACTTGATTTAAATGTTGAAAAAATAAACATAATAAGATAAGTGTATTTTTGAGTGGTGTGTGTATATTTATACCCTCAACACAGTTTGACATGCGGTTTACAGTTGGCACTCTCTCTCAGTCAGGCGATCGGTTTCTAGGTTCCTCGTTTTGTCCGTATAACATGTTACTAGTTTGAAGAGCTAACTACTTTATTATTTCTCATGCGATTAACTTTAAACTTTATAAATGGCATCACCATCACGTGTAGTTGTGCGCGATACACTTTTGGAGTTATTCGTCCTAAAACGTAGATATTTGTATAACCAGATGATACAATCTTCTACGTTTGTGAAGCAAACTTCTTCCACATTTCTTAAGCCATATAATTGGAACGTAAATTATATCAACCCCATGACGTGCATATAGTGTTTTCTGCTGTATCATTATACCTATGACAAAACGGTGTATGGGGTATGAGGTTTTATACAAATACATTTCTTGATTTAAAGTATTTGGTAATTCAATGCATGTTTTTCCTTTTTACTTTATTTTATTTTATTCATTGACAACCGTAGATAAATGAATACTGATATTTAAAAGTGGTCGTCTCCTTCTCAACATGGGGTATGACCAACCTCTAGTTAATGACCAATCAAACCATGTTTTTATCAAACAGGTCATAAAAGCATTTGCACAATACCTTAGCTTTTTTTAAATTATGTACACAAAACCTGTTCGTTAATGATAGTTGACTTTCTGTTGTGATGTGAACATGTTTGTATGAAGAATCAATAAAACGGATGTCAAATTTGCTCTTTTTTTAAATCTGAGGTCACTACGAATGAAGTTGATGTCTTGTTGTTGGTTTTATTCAATAGACATCACACAAAAACGCTCGTACAATTTAGTTCTATAAATATATTTCAAACGTCATATGGATGTTTTATAGACTGCCCTCGATATGTCATGACACTTGAGTTACCATTTTTATTGGAATAAATGCAACTTGTACACATTACCAGTGTGTTTCAAACGATTGAGCGCGTCGTTTGCAAGATATTGAATAAACAACCAAAAATTGAGTTTATAAAGAGTTTATTTTGAAGTTTGAAGTTTTGAACATTACGATAGAACAAATAAATAAAACCTCAACATTCAGAAAAGTATAACTTTTTGAGCTTAACATGACGTTCTAATGAAGTAAATGAATTTTACAGCAAAAATCGTCAGCCGTCTGCAAAAGTATACCAAAATTTATGTCAACAAACCTTAATAATTTGATGAATTACAACACCTTTACGTTTATGCCGTTATTCGGCAAAATAAATGACTTAACGTTCAATGTTACTGGCCCGGATGTAACTGGCTTTATAGTTTTTTCCTCATTACCACTTCGCGTATGAGGTTCAGATAGTCCGCAGTGTGGTTCTTAGAAAACTTGTCAGGAACTTGACCGCAAGAGATTTTATTCAGTCTTGTCTGAAACTAATCATCAACCTTCGTTCCTCACAAGCTCCCCCGCTTGCCTTGCACATTTTTTTTATATTTCCATCGGTGTCTCGCTCTTGTACAGTAATGTCTGCTGTTCCATATGATAACGAAAGGTACATAGTCATTTACATATAACGCAATGATCCTGACAGTTCGAATTAAGTGACCCGTTCTGTGTTACGCAACATTAAAGACTGTTTGATTATATTCTTTGTAGTTTTTATTTGTTGGATTTGTTTTTACCGTTTTCCACAGTATTGCAATCAATCAGATTGTATTTGTGTTTTGTATCACGTATACATTTTCTCTAAACATACAATGCACGACCCAATTCATTATCTTACTTGATACTTGATGTCTATTACGGTACATTTAACCGAAGACTATACCTTCCAGATCAACCACTGTAACTGTTGCTTTATTTCTACGCTTTAAGACATACCAATCTAACTGATTGTAATTCAAATGCATTTGTTTCGTTTCGGCCAGATGCTTGTCGTTGAGCTCGTTGTATGTGAGAGGTGTATGTGAGTGCATAGAAGGACAACTCTGCTTGGAAATTGCTACACCAGGTCAAGCCTTGCTTACTTGTTCCCAATTGAACCATAAGAGGGAAACACGTTTGATTAAGTGTCAAAAGTAGGATTTTAAAGTCGTTTTAAAAGTATAGTTAAGTTCGTGCTTAAACCCTATTTATATTTTTATTATTAAAATTGCACAAAATTTACGAATGTTTAATGAAAATAAACCCACTAGAATTAACGGGTTTTATTTTATAATCATCTTTCTTGAATCGAGTCCGTGTTCGGCACACACAAAAAGTTTATATTCTTAAAGGGAGACTGTACGATTTTGTCAAATATTTATGAATTTATACAAAATGTGTAAAAAATTGTTATTCATATATATCAATATAAATTAAAATAAAAGTTAAGAAGAACATGTGTCGAAAAATGCGAAATAAGCCAGATATTTAATACAGAAATCGAAAAAGGCTTCCAGCCGAAATTCGCCAGCATATATATCATGCATGTACAATGTGAATCTAAATTTAGTTTTAGTGCAGATTCGTTCATACGACACAAAGACACAATTTAGTTTCCTTGCAAATACGAGTAATAGTGTCGGCATCGGCTTTAACCAGCGCTAACTTGTCTTTGCTCCATTTTATGAAATTCGTCTTCAATGTATACTTTTTCTTGCCTATTTTGTGTTATTGTAACATATTTTTATCAATATATTACAATTTAACACGTATGAAAATCGTACAGTCTCCCTTTAAATTAAAGTCTTATATTGACTGTCACATGCTTTGTTATTACGTACGCTTGTTTAAATAAATGCATTGACTGTGTTAATCATTGAAGTGATTGGATTTCATATTCTGGATCTTCGTACGCCTAATCATTTATTTAGTGTACATAATATAATATATAATTTGAGTCCAAGAATATTGGCTAGTTTTGACTGCGACGGAATTAGGCACGTCAAAGGCATACTCTATACAGAGACTACTACAATGGTGAGCTTACACCATCGCGATATGAATCGGTAATATGATCTTACTAGTATTTAATGTAACACGCACATTAATACTATGTTTACAGACCGAATGCGTGGTATTTAACGTGGCCAACGGACGTCACCATGCGTCATTATCCTATCCTATTCCACGAATGCAGGTAAATCGGAATTTAATTTCCTTGTTCGTGTCAAGTGGAGATATGACTTTATATTTAAACAAATAATACGACTGGCCAGGGTTTAAAAAGGAGTGGTTGTAGAAGACTCGCGTATAGACCCTTCAAAAGGATAACCATAGAACCTGCTTCAACTAATAAAGGGTTTGTGGAATTAGTTCCTTTTATTTATATAGCTTGAATAATATGTACATTCACCTTTTTGCAATAATTTCACTTCACATGTGTGCAATAATTTTACTCATTACCCAGGAAGGCATAGGGCCATGGCGAAATAAATTTTAAAAGGGCATTAATACTGGGTTTATTTTTTAAAAAAGGCCAAATTTGCTTAAACAAACTTGATTTGGGGGGACATTTTAGCGCGTCAGTGGCGGTTCTGGGGAAATATTAACGTTTAGAAACATATACTCTTAAATATTATTGTTGTGAAGGCATAGGGCCATGGCGAAATAAATTTTAAAAAGGCATTAATACTGGATTTATTTTTTAAAAAGGCCAGATTTGCTTAAACAAACTTGATTTGGGGGGACATTTTAGCGCGTCAGTGGCGGTTCTGGGGAAATATTAACGTCTAGAAACATATACTCTTAAATATTAATGTTGTGTCATTTATGTTTTTAACTGAGTGTTATTAATACATTTAATAATTTAACCTTTCAATATCATCCATTTCACTTCAATGCTGTAAGTATTAGAGTAAATTGTACTGAGTTGAAAGGCAATTAAGATCGTTATCGATAATATCGATTGTAATTGGGATGTCTTGAAAACAGCGTGTAAAGTGATGTTATCATTAGACCTTGCATGTTAATTGGGTGTCATGAATAGACCTAGCTTTTTGGAATAATGAATATACATAGGTATCAGATGTCATGAAAAGACCTTTTGATGGGATGTCATGAGAAGATCTTGTGAGGTGATATAATGGATTGACCTTTAAATGGAATGAAATTAAAAGATAATGAAATGGGATGCCATAAATATAACTTGTTATGAAATGTCATTGATATGCCTTTTAATGATGGTCCAATGAATATACCCAGTTAGGTTATGTCATGAATAGAACCTTGAAAATAAATAGAACGTGTAATGGGATACCATGAATAGAACTTGTAATGGGCTTTTCATTAGACGACCTTGCAATGGGATGTAACCTTGTGTGGTGATGTCATGAATACACATTATATTGGCATGAAATAAAAAAGAACATGTAAAGGGATAACATGAATAGAACTTGTTATGGGATTCAATTAATATATCTTGTAATGGGATGTAATGAATATACCTTGTGAGGTGATGTCAAGAATAAACCTTTAAATGGAATGAAATTAAATAGAACATGTATTATATACTATGAATATAGCTTGTAATGGGAAGACATTAGTCGACCTTGCAATTTGATGTTATGAAAATAACTTGTATAAGATATCATGAATAGATCTTGTAATGGGACGCCATTACTAACGTGAAATGGGATGTCATGAATAGACCATGTAATAGGATGCCATGAATATAACTGTTAATAGGACATAATTAATATACCTTAAAATTGAATGCCCCGAATAGAACTTGTAACAAATGTCAGGAATTGATCTTGTAAAAAGATGCAGACAATATACCTTGTCATGGAATGTAGTAGGTAAACCTTGTATTGTGATGTCATACCTAGAACTCGCAGACACGCAAAGACATACAAGACGACTCAGTCAAGACGGTCATAGTTATGTATATTAATAGTGCCAGTAGCAGACCCAACAAATAACGTTTTAAATGCACGGAAAATATTCCTTAAAATCCAACTTGGCGCTGGATTACTTATTCTTGTACCCAATAAATACACATCAAAGCATTTAATAAAAAAAAAAAAAATGCTTTCGCAATCGCTCGGGAAAAAATACCCTTTACTGACAAAATTATTTCACGGTAATATCCCGAAGGAAAGAAAACTTGTGTTTACTTTTGACATTAAGCTGATATCTTGACCTTGGACTTATTTACTTTTCATAAAAATCGTTCACAATGCCTATCAATATCACAAGGCATGCATTCGCTCTTAGATTTCATTTGAAAATCCATTCCTTTTGTGCAAAGTTCATAATGCAAGGCAAAAATAACTTATTATGAACGCCTTATTTTTTATCTTTAATTGTTATCTTGACCTTTCACTTAGGAGTCTTGTCTTGCACAGGATACTCCCCTTTCAGCATGCGTCTCCTCTCGGCCATGTAATTAGACAAACAGACGCCAAGACATGTAGATATGACGGTTCAAACAAACTTAACTTACATTTAATTTCAACGTGTTCTAAGAACGTGTACATGTTTTTATTATTAAAATAAATAACGTCTTTATTCCTAAAGAATTTTAATAAAAGAAAACTATCACATGCAGATAAAAGATACTACTTTTCGTCAAAAAGAAATACAAGTGTTAAGTTGATGCTTGACATTTCTCAATCAATAGATGTGCATATCTGATCAAAATATCTACCATTAAACACAGATTAACTGCCTCGTAGTTTTCACAAACAACACAGCATTAATAAAAGGCCAACATATTCCATGCCCTCATGTGTGAAACAAAAATTAAACTCAAAGCATTTTCAATGAACTTATGTTTAATACCATGACCCCAGTTCTCCTTTCTTTAACCGGATTAAACTATGCTGTACTGTATAAATAATGTCAAATTATATTGTTTCAGAGCAACAATAAAACAGTTTATGACAATTTTGTTTTTTTAATTACTACACGAAACGAATTGTATGTTACAGCTTACCACTAAAATGAATCGTTCTTTTTTATAAAATTTAAATACAGATTAATTTGGCAGGTTTTTCTTTTACATTTGTGGGGGTAAGGATTTTGTGAGTTCAAATAATTTTCGTTTTTTCTTCTCAGCAATACATCACATATATTTATATATATATTATATATTAATCAAAATATATATAATATTTATATATTTATTCAATTGGATTGTAGGCTTTAATAATTGTTCAATTTTAAATAGAAAAGCAAATCATTGTAACCAGAATATGTGTGTGTCTTCTTCTTAGCGATGTAGATAATTGGTTATTCAGTGGCGAGAGAGGAATTATTTTAATACAGAATTTTGTCAATCAAGAAAAGCTTTTAACCGACACTTGGAGAAAAAAAGAACAGTCTAAAGAGGGTTCATTTGATACGTTGTATGTAGAGACTTGAGTACCTTTACTATTTAAATAGAAAGTTTGCATACCTATAATTAATGCTACACAAACGTATTCTATTGTCACTTCTATAGGGCCTCTGCTTTAGCCGAGGATTACATATTTTATATTTTTAATAAAATAATGTTTGCAGGTTGAGCAAGCTGTTAACTGACAGGCTCACAGATAACAATCCCCAGATTGCTAATCTTAGTGATCCGAACCGACCGACGAAGCTGGCTGAAAAGCATTCGGTATCGTCGATGGCTTTTGCATCCTTGAAATGAAATTTACCTGTGAAATATTAACATTTATTTTTGTATAAAGACCTAACCCAAATCTGCTTAAAAAACAACAACAGATTTTATTGGATACTGTACAGTTCTGCTATCCGTTACACTTGTTGCTTACGTCCTTTTAGCAAACCCGATTCGTTTTTTAGACAAACGAATTTAAAATAGATTGTAGAAATTACATTTGAGGTGCTACATAAATCGTTTGACGAAGAGGAGTTGATTCAAAAACTCCTTTCCTGTCTGATGGTACGGATTTTTTTCTTTCATTGTCAACGATAACGTTCTTTTAATATCCAAGACGAGCATAATCTTCCATTTACACGGTGCCTATACCACGTGACTTTTTAAGATCTGTGTTGGGAGAATAAAGCGCGACCCAGTTAATATTTTTAAGGATTTCTTTTTAAATATTTCATAATTGTTAATGAAATAAAGTGGGGAGCCCGCTCATTCGTGAGAGTTGTCTAAAGGTATCATGATTTTTTTAAACAAATAATTATTTTTTCAGTAAAGTACAATCGCGCGTTTGAACGGTTAGAAAAATGTCTGCTCAGTGTGGGGACTTTATATTAAAAACGCGCGATTGCACATTACTGACAAAAATACTTATTTGTTTAAAACAAATCATGACACCTAATGAAAACTCTCACGAATGAGCGGGCTCCCCACTTTATCCCATTAAAAATGGTGACATATTTAAAAAGACATCCTTAAAAATGTTATCTGGGTCGCACGTTATTCTCCCAACACAGATCTTAAAAAGTCACGTGGTATAGGCACCGTGATTTACCCGTAGCTGAATCAACGTAATCAGTGTACTGTATCTTTTAGCCATATTTTTAATCCCTTTTTAAGTGTCAAACAAATCCAATCACTCGACAGTATGTACTAGAAATGTGTCAATAGGACACGGATTCCCTATCTAATATACACACTTATACATTTGAAATAGAATGTGTTATACTAAAATATAAAAATACTTTGATTTGAATTGAACAATATTGACATTTGCCATGGCTACCAATCAATAAGATGCATACGTCATGTTTTTACTCTTTTTAATGTCCATGCTGTAATTTTGTCCCGGGTGTTTCTTGCCTTTAATATGAGGTATCACGATGAAACTAAATAGGAAGGAAGATTGCATCTTTGGAAAACCAGTTATTAAACTGAACCTCAAATGTCCTCGGATGAAGTTTCAATTGGGGCAGGGGTATTTTAGATTTGACAGTGGCATTTCTAGTTTGCATTGAACAATCTGGATAAAACTTGGGAAATTAAGATGAAGATATTGCACTGAAGTTTAGGAAACTGACATCAACACCTACTTTGAAATTGCATTTTGTGTTAGTTATGTTAATTTCAAGATCACTGTTACTCAAAATACAGAAATTGTTAATGGTCAATAGCTTGAGATGGAGATATTGTGTTGAGATTGTGTATGTAGGTATACCTAGCGTGTATATCCATATGAGGCCAGTTGAGACAAGTCAAGAATTCTGTTACTTAATATAGAACAACTTATTTTACTCAATAACTTGCAATTTAATCGGTTTATTGTCTTGAAATTGTGTGTGTTGGTAACTGACATGCAGATTCTTGGGATTA
The DNA here is from genome assembly GCA_007657795.1 of Dreissena rostriformis. Taxonomy (NCBI): domain Eukaryota; kingdom Metazoa; phylum Mollusca; class Bivalvia; order Myida; family Dreissenidae; genus Dreissena; species Dreissena rostriformis. Next base: position 96,238 of record VMBQ01001126.1, on the reverse strand, counting down.
AAATGTGGTTCAGTTGAATCAAGGTTAAGGTCTCTATCACTATAAGTATACAAAAACTGTTTCCGCTCTACAACTTTAGTTTGCATGGAAGTATTGTGCTTAATGTTTGTGTGCATGTCGTACAAACTATTATTGCAATTCCATTTATAACTCAAACGTTGAAAGCCTTGTATTGTGGCGTTGCCATGTTTGTTTTGTTTCTTATTGGAATGGGCGCCTAGGATATAACAACATTTTCGTTGTTTAGACAATTCAAGAATTCTGTAAAGAGAAAGCAGCCGAGCAAGACAGTCACCTTAAACAAGTAGCATACATGAGGTCCGCAGAGGTAATTGACTGTTGTTTTGTTGTTGTTGTTGTTGTTGTTAGTTTTGGTATAGGTCAGCGTTAAATTAATCTATTCATCCTGTTTTAATATTACTTCCGACAATGTTCTCTCTATATAGAGAGTAACCATTTGAAATAACGTGCATTTTTGTGCAAAAAGTGATTGACCATTTAACAAATTTGATAGTTCGTATATCCATAATATTGATTATATTTCATTTTGTTTAGAAGATTGTGGAATTTGGTATTTGCTGCATAGTTACATAATGTTTAAACGAACATATAAAGACTTATTCACTTAGCACATGACTCGCATATTAAGACAATATACATTGTATATATTTACATACCACATTCATTTAGAAGTAAGCAGTTTATTCAAGTAAATGGTAATACTTGTTTAGTGTAGTATTGCATATTTCGAAGAACACCTACACAGAATTCAATGTATAAATCCACCATCCCTAATTTAACCATTATATTTATGTAAGGAGAGCAACGTGGCGACACAGTTGAACTTAAAGCACTTATAAGAGAGATCAGAAAACAAACCGCTGAATCGAGCGCACATCAGGTCTTTAAGGTATATTTTTTGTTTGACCAACATTTCTATGCAATCAATCTCTTTTGTTCAAAAATCAAAACGCTCTTCATAGAATCTTACCACCTATTAGAGCTAAATTTATTTTCAATACAATAGTTTGCACTTTGCACACCCACTGCTAAACCCGTCTACCTATGAATATTGCTATAAATGGAATGCTATTTTACTAATGTCGACAAGATCTTCAGAAAACAGTTTAAAGGACATTAGTGGATTCGTTTCACGCACATTTATTTTTATTGTAACAACGTTTTCGCATTTAGATGAATATCAATAAGGAAATAAAAAACAAGAAAAGAAATATTAATATAAAGCCCAAAAAGAAATATAAAGCGTTTGATCGCTTAATTGCAGAAAAAAATAAGCTATTGAAATTACGTTTCCTCTCCACAAACGATACTAACGCAAATTATTATCAGACGTAAAATCAATTAATAATTGACATTTTTACTGTCATCAAACTTTTATGAATGTAACTGTTATTTGAAAAGGACATTTTAAAATGAGAAAGTTTGTGTTTTATATTAAGTTAACTTCCATATTCATGACAATAGTATTTACTGTCGTATGTTTTAAGATAAAAGATGCATGGACTGAAGTAAATTCCAAATTGTGTAAATTTATCTCATATATTCGAATATATTCAGTTATACCGAGTTATAGCTGCTCTTCTAAAATAATTATTTGAATTGTTTTTATCTTAACACAGGATGTTGTTTCCAAATATCCAGGGTATACAAGCAATCCAATTAACTGTAAGTTCGTCGAAGAATGTGTAAAACTCTGCTGGTTGATGAACGCACAAGATCCACCGGTAGTATTTGCCAAAACACCAGCAGAAACTGCACAGTTTAACACCGATCTGTATAAGCCTTATACACAGTAGGGTGAAACCATGCAATTTCTCGTATGGCCTGCACTTTTACTGCACGGAGAAGGATCAGTTCTCGCTCGAGGCGTTGCACAAGGTTATAAAGCTCATGAGAACCAGGCGTCAAGTGATTCAGCTAGAGCGGATCGTAGACCTCAGAGTGATCATAACATTGCTACCACCCAGGAGGATACGGATACAAAATCACGCGGTTTTGTTAGCAGCGATAAGGTCGGGTTTCAAGATGCACACGTCAAAAAAGATGCAAGCGTTACCAACACAAATTCACAAGCTGTACAAAGGTCGAATAGTCATGATTCCCAAAACACCAACGCCAGTCTCAACATGGATCAACCGAACATGAGTGCACCACAGTCTCCAGATACGGGATCGACCTTTTTGCATACCCGCCAGGCAGAAAGCACCTTTCACACACAGACAGGCACATCTAACGAAAGAGCGGCAGCGAATGGTAACAGTAACCTGGGCGCATCTGCCCGCACATCACAGTTCACGCCTACGGCTCAAGATCAGCAGAATTGGAGCAAATCTGTTGGCGGGATATCTACAAATCACGGAATTGTACTACCAACTCCACAAGAAATGACCGCTTTTTATAGATTTTGGCAGGAAAAAGGCGAATTTTATTGTCGTGAACAGTAGGGACCGGAGGTGTTCGCTAAATGTTATGCATGTCACAACAGCTTTGCCCCAAAACAGTAGATTTGCAAATTATAACTTTTCTTAACTTCTAAAACTAAATTTGTTTATAACATTTGATTGGTTTTGTTATGTTCGTATCGTTAGAGCATTGGAATAAATAAACATGAAGTTAAATATAATGGCTTTAACAAAAATCAATTCAAAATATAATGTTGTTTTTGTAAATATATATGTTTAAGGCGTAGCTAAGCTGGGTTTAAACATAGATTTCTTGCGATAATTATATGATGCAGGAAAATTGAATTCTAATATAATTGCAAAACAAAAAATCATATTTTAGGGAGTGCAAACTTGCAACAATCGTTAAACATTCACATTATTGTTAAAATAAGACGTTAAAATAAAGTTTAAGACACATTGTCAACCTATATTCTAGAACTGAGTATATTTATGAACACTTAGTGAGTGTATGTTGTGATCAGAATGATATATGTTACTATTATGTATTAACAATACGATATAACTACTTTATCAAGCCTTCACAAATGACAGCCTCTACACATGGTAGTTTCAATGCTGAAATTCACAGGTTGGGAATTAGGCTATCACGCACCGGTTTTCTCTGCGCGTTATGTCTGCGTTTAAATAATTGTATTGTTTATTGTTAAAATAATAAAATGTAAGTGGTATATGCTTTCTTTTGTTTTTGAAGTAAATGGGCGTTAAGTAAATAGCAAATTTGATCATCGAGTCTGCGGCTATTTCGGTTCTGTAACAATTTTGGACGTTTTAAATATATCGTTTTCAAAATAATTAAAGATTATCTATATTTTCCAATGAAGCATTTGCAGTTAAAACAGATGGATTTTTTAAATAAAAAATAATTAATTCCACAGACATCAATGGAAGAGATTATCTGAATAGGACCAACTGAATATTCAGTGCAGGACAGTACACAAACACCTTAACATTGAACATAAACCAAATTAAACTGAGGTCACAGACCAAGAATGGCCCAAGCATAGGATGCTTAAGCGATATACCTAAACGCTCAGTAAGCACAAACTTTCCTTAGGTCAATACACGCACATGTGAATACCAAAATATACATGCAGTTAATATAATTGCAAAGCCACTTAAAAAGCAAATTAAAAGATATTTAATTCAATTAAATAACAAGCTAATTACTGCATTGTTTAATATTTACCAGCGCAAGATATTTCAATCACGATGAAATAACGTTTATATAAGTATCAACCTTATCCTTTCTTGTTCGCTTATGTTACACTATTGCACTTCCGAGATGAAGTTCGTGCAAACCAGACGTAATACGCGGTGTTGAAAGGCTTAACTCCATAGATTGAATACGCTTTTCCTATGTTTCCTCTATCATGATAGGCGTGGCGCCTATCGTGGTTTTTCGTGGTTTTAATCGTGAACTTATCGTAGTGATCTTATCGGTTTTTACCAGAACACGCGGTTAATATTGACAATCGTGTTAATCAGTGAATTTATTTTACATAAACAAATCTAAAATTAACACAGTAAACTGCGATTATTTGTATTGAATCGTAACAAGGAGCGATATATCTTAACTCCCTGTACTTCCACATCGTGGTGACCTCAGTCAATCTGGTGCAAGATAAAACGTCAAGTTCTGTAACGATCTTGAGGCGATCTTTAGAATAAATGAAATCGGAAGTCAATCAGGATGAATTTAAATTATTCTTTTCCTGGCTCTCATCATGAATACATTCGATTAACTCTTTAAAAATATCGCAACCATGCGCATTGGTTTTTTTTATATTAAAGTAGAGTAACGTATCACCTCGTTTAAGAACGTACTTATTCCGGGAAACAGTTTGTCGCAATCGTGTCGAATCGAGACCAAATGGAAAATAATTCAAAACACTCCCATCGGAGTAATGTAATCGTATATGAACTGCAGATCACCCGAAATTGTCAAATCGTAAACAGGTTGCAAATGAGCGCAAATCAGCGTATAATATCGTACGGACACGCATCATATCGTAGTTAAGTGTCGCAAATCGTGGCGATCGTGTCAAAGAATGTTCATGATATGCATAACCAACTGCATAAATCCATATGACCTTGACCTGTTGAACTTGAACTCAATATAAATCTTTCTTTCATCCACTGTAACCATCCAATTTAGATGATCATATATCAAAATGCTCCCTTTATATTATGCGGAAACCAATTTCATGATACAGACCGGTGACATTGACCTTTAACCTTTGACCTGATAACTTCAAACTTAAAAGGCGTCCTTCTTTCCAACCAAGTAAGTCATACCAATGTGCATTATAGTTGGTCAAAGTGTTCTCGAGATATTGTGAAGACACACATTTCCTGTCTTCAGCCCCTTTGACCTTGACCTTTGACCTGTTGACCTCAAAATCAATAGGCACCATTGTTTTGTCCCTAGTTACCAGCTTATCAATGAGGATGATCGTAGGTCAAAGCATTCTCTATATATCACGATGAAACCAATGTAATGATATGTAAAGTAACATTGACGTTAAACCTCGTTTCTTCAAAATCATTATGCGTCTTATTATTTATTTGGTAACGTATCACCTCGTTGAAGAAGATACTAACTTGGATATCAATTTCGTAATGATCGTGCTGGATCGAGACAAAATCGTGGACTCATTCGGAAAGCACCCAATGGATAGAATGCATGTGCACCTGAACTCGAGATCAAACCGCGTGAACGTGTAATACCTGTTATTGTCAAATCGAGAACAAATCGCAACCGAGCGCAAAGCAGCGTATTCTGACTTATTGACACGCAACACATCGCATCGAAAGCTAAAATCTCAGATCAAGATCACGATCAGTTACGTGTGGTCAATCAAGGAATTTGTGGCGTATAGCACGACAGTGGAAACCCAACATAAGCAGTGATTTCATTCTTATTTAAAAAAAAGGCTATATATGTAATGGTCTTGGAAGGTATAGGTTTTTACACACCCTGTTTAAGCGGATTAGATTAAATTTTATTTTTTTGAATACACATGTTTACTGCCAGTACTATAATATCTCCAATAGTTACGGAAAACAGTGTCCAATATGGCTACAACGGGTACCTGGAAAGTCGACAAACATACCCGCGGATCCGGGACAAAGGTTTTGCCAATTATACGGTGTTCAATCGTATATAGATTTCACAGTGGGCAAAAACTAGTAATTTAATGATTTTAAATAATTGTTTGCATTCCAAATACAGTGAATACAAACTACAAACGCATGTAACCGAAGAAACAAATATTTTGGACAAACACATGACGAATTTCTGAACGCACTTTGTATAAAAAAAAAATCATATCGACTCCAAATTAAACCAAAATTTATAAGATCTGCTTTGAGGTGCTTGGGTCAGACACTATCAATATTTTTTTAAATTCTTAGGGTTACACACCACTTATTATTTTTCGACACATCACGGTAATACTGAGGGTTAAAATAATTATTTTTTTCAGAAAACAGCGGTTGATATTTATTTATATTATGTCCTAAATACAATTTACTTAAACAATCATAAACTGTGTTGATTTTCGCTTTTCGTGGTAGGTCAGATCGAACTACAAGAAAATTATAAGAAACAGGTAAATCAACAAGGCGTGTCATATACAATTCAGTTCAAGTGACGAAAAACGGCCAAACAGATGACTGAACGTGTTTAGGTGACCAACACACGTTTAATGTGCTTGTTTATATTCCAACATATCTACACAGTATGTAAGTCTTGTTTATTTTTATATGTTGTTCTAGATAATGATATGTCTACGTAACGTAAAATAAAAGATAACTGTAATTCATATCGGTGAAGCTATGCATAAATGTGAAAGAACAATTACCACCAGGGAGGTTCTAACACCTCATGATTTTATATCATGCCTGGAAAGTGGTCATGCGTTTTTGCTCACTCAATATAATGCAAAATTGCACAATCAAAACGACATGAGAAGTAAAAACAAAATCATAAGCATTTATAACCCTGTGAACGTCCCCTTTTGCCGTCGACTAATCAAGTTATGTAAACTATAATAAAAAAAAGATTATAAAGGAATTATATTGATTTTAGCAGGTACAGATAAAATATCGACTAGTGAGTATAAAGAGATGTTTCTGAGAATGCAACCTTAAACGTTTTAATGGGAGTGTATACCCATGGTAGGGGCATTTTGATTTACTTCCGGACGTGATTTTTATAGTGAATGTCAGTTGCTTTGTAATTGTTGTTTCTTCTGACTTGAGTGAACAGAACATTATTGGATATGTACGGAATACCGTTAGGGCCATTGTGGTTACAAATTAAAATCAAGAGGGCGAGAATGCGAGAGCGCGATAGTACGATGGCGACAATGCGATAGTACGATGGCGACAATTCGACAACGCGATAGTACGATGACGACAATGCGACAGTGCGACAATACGATGGCGACAGTGCGATAGTACGATGGCGACAATGCGCACTGTCGCATCGTCGTCATCGTACTATTGCGTTCTCGCATTCTCGCCATCGTTCTATCGCATTATCGCCATCGTATTGTCGCACTGGCGTCATCGTATTGTCGCATTGTCGCCATCGTACTATCGCGTTCTCGCATTCTCGCCCTCTGGATTTTAATGTGTAACCACGATAGCCCTAACGGTATTCCGTAGATATGTATGACGCGTTTAAATGTCTATCAAGGCCTAAAGTTTTTGTACTTGAGATTGTTTACATATATGTTTTCATAAATTGCTCAGCTTTCGTTCTGCATTTGCAAATCCTCTTTCGATTTCGATACACAAATTAATGTAAGTAATGCCCTATTAGCTTCGAAAAAACAATGAGCATATGTATCGTTAAGACAGAGATGGAAATAAGTCATACGTTTATAATGTTACACAGTGTCTAAATGGAACTTTAAATTGGGCTTATGTTATCGACATATCTTTGCTAAATATAAACATCTTGTTTTCATTTCAATGATAGTGAAAGAATGCGTAGTGAATGAGGTATAAAGATTTATTTTGTGTTATGCTTATTGTTGGATAATGTATTTAACGTATGATGGTACATTTATTACTAATTGTGAAAATTAAATTTAAGCTTTTATTGTAATTATGTAGTCCATATTAGTAATATAACGGTAACTAAGGAAGTGTTAAGACCAAACAAACATATACATGTATCGCCAAGTTTCGATAATAATCAAAATTAATCGGTTCTTTGTGAATTTATTTTTATGAACATTTATTAGTTTGTTTAGGCATTAAAATATACAAAACGAATTGTTACACATTGTATAAGACATTTTTATAGATATGGCGTTTATATATGCCATTTTGAGGTTTTCAACCTGTATGCAATTGACCATTATATTGTGTATCAGTAAGGCCATTTCATGTAGATTGTGTGTAATAATCTATCTCTATCAAACGATTTACAACATTGTCATTAGTATCAGCTACCTTTCGTGTTTGAGAAGTTTTTTTTCCGCAAACGTGTTCAGTCAGTGCTGTACCATGTACAACTATTTGTATGTAATCATGTCGAATTAACGAATAAATGAAACCATTTAGTTAATTGATATATTATAAAACGCCATTACTTGCTTCCCATGTATTACAATTACAATTACAACAAAAGTAAAACGTGTCATGCAATATGCCCGTTAAAAGGTTTGGGTTAAATTGATCTTTGAAGAATGAATTTATGTGTTGACACAGAAAATAATGGATACAATAAGAAACATGGCAATGCAGAGAAATTCGGTTATTAAAGTGTCTACTTATTTATCTATATTTATTAAAAACAGTTAGTCTGGGATTAAGCTACCTACACACACATTTCCATCGCAATACATCCATCTAAACTCAAGTTAGTTAGCAAACACAATTTAATTAGATCTGCTCTTAAAGTGCAATCCTAATGTAGGTTTGCTTGTAAGATACCAACGCAAATTTCCTCACAGTTATATCATAAGTTATTAAGCAGCAAACTCTGTTCTATTTATAGTAACAGTGACCTCAACCTTGATCGGACTCTGCATGTAAGCTACCTATTTACGCATGTCAGTGCAAACTCAAGGCATAGAGCGGAAACCTTGTTTTTTAGTTTTGTTAACAATGACTATGACCTCTACCCGACGGACCCCTAAAATAATCCCGTGCTTCGTATGCAAGTATGCTACAAGGGCAATAATTCATAAATGCTTTAGGCGATCAGGCTTGTTATCGACCTTGGCCGAGATAATATGCTCACACACATTATCACATATCATGATAATCCGATGTAAACTCTTTGAAAAACGACGATGAGACAATCGTCATGAACACCACTCGAACATCCGCCTACCCGCCGCAGGGGTTTCCCATAAAACGGCATGTTTTTCAAACCGGCGTATAAATATATAATGAAGTATGTAATGAAATAGGCAATACAAATACCCTTGTGTTAAATAAGGTTTTACATTTTGTATAGGCTTCATATTATTTGACTGACTAAAACCGTTTGATAAATGTTGGTAGTTAATGAAATAATGCCGTCTCCTAAATATTAATCATCTCAGAAATATATGTATTTATTGCATTTAAGGAGTTCCTGTTGTCTACACTTTGAAAACATCAGCCAATCTACGAAACAAATAATAAAGGTATGTGTCAATGTCGATATATATTAAAAAATAAATATTGCGTTTAAGTTAAAAAGCAAATCTATTTGAATTAGTGACAAATACCTATACCAATCATATCGAAAAGAGATCGTTAGTAGGAGAAAAACAAGTATGCTGCATAATGATAAATGCGAATCTTTTAAATAAATGGTCATACGTAAATAAAATGACAAGAACACATTTACATTTGGAATAGTTTCGATCATCTCTTTCAGATTCTACCTCTATCAACGCGAAACATTTATTTTAAATATAAGGATCTTTGCACTGAAAGACGAAATGGCCGAAGTTCCACTTTGGGTGCAGGTCGAGCAGAAGGGATCTATTCCTTATACGTGTAGCCTATTTCACACGCTGGGGGAAAGTATACCTTATCGGACGGAATCACAGAATGAACTCCTTGATGTGTTGAATAAGGTGTGTAGACAGTCTGTCAATCGAAACAACCACTCTGGCATGTACGGATGTTTATCTAGGATTGATTTGCAAGTTACTGCAATTAAACTTATTTTAATAACAATCATTTTATTATAATAATAAAATCATATAGAACATTTCACAAATTCTTCAAGCATTAACAGCTCGTTATTTGTTTTGAAACAAATTGTAATCCACATACCTTTAAAGCTTTGCACTTACATGACTGAAGGCATCTTTGTCATGTGAACATGTGCCGTGTTTATATGCAAGGTAGACATAATTGAATTGGATACGATAGAATATAGACTACATCCGGGTATTAATGAGCTTAAAAATCCACGAATTGCTGAGGACTTGCACTAAAAAATATCGAACAAGATACGTTTAAGTTGTTTGCTAGACTTGTGAAGTACAAGTCGAGCAAAGCAGTGAATGTTGCTTATTTTATTTTGCATAATCAGAGAGCGGATTCTTTCAATAAAATGGCATAGTATTGCACCGCATTAAATGTCCATACGATTAAGATCTAATATGTTAGAGGTAACAGAAACACAAATGTTGACGTTATGGTGACCTTTAGACCCAAAGAGCCGGGTGTCGAATAATATTTCAAATGTTTGCTTACTATCATATTGTATATTAAATGATATCCACACATAGCTAAAATGCACGATTTACTTTAATTCAGTTGACGGTTGAAAAAGAGTCAAACCAAGATATGAAAATAAACATGACTGCGAAAACCAACGAAATCACGAAGCTAAATACAAGGTGTGAACAGCTTGAGAATGAACTGTCCGAATTCAAAACGAGGTACGCAATTGTTTAATTTTCGTTCGTTAAACCAACTCTATCGTTTTCAATTTTTAACATAATTATTCAATGATTTAATATTGTACATGGTTGTTATTTTCTGTTTACATACGCAGAAAAGAATTATACGGTTAAACTTTATGATTTTGTAATGTAAACACATATTTATACAGTTGTGTTACATTAACATTTCCTGAACGTGAACAGTTGATTTAAATCAAATTCGAATATCATCTAAATCCATTATATCGTTAATCAATATTTAATATGTTTCCTTTGAGGTTTTGTAATGATTCGGTGTATGAATAACCATATCATTAGAGGCAAAAAAATGGTTGTTTATTGGCTAATAAGAAAACGTTACATGATAAATATTCATATTCTAGCAAATATTGATGCAATTGAAATATAATTGTATTTTACTGCGCTGTGATCACGTCCTTGACTTTTTCGTATTTTTATAGCCACATAGGTTTAAAATACTATTTTTTGTTGTCAAAGAATATCAAATATATCATGTTCGAATATATGTTTAAAATACATTGACATTTCCTTTTTCTTCTTTGTAAATTATTTAAATCTTACATTGAAGATTGAGCAAACTGATGGGCAACAAACTCACGGACAATAATCCTGCAATTGCGGACCTTAGCGATAGCAACAGACCAGCAAAACTTGCAGAACAGTTCTCGGTACTGGCATCTCATGTTACAGATAACATTAAGGCTATACGTAATTTAATGAAGGCATCTGATTCTTTTTTTGGGATCCACAGCATTTAATATTATTCTTTGCAATGCATAGTTATTATGTAATCAATATTAAGCATGTAATTGAATATAACAATAAAAGTAATACGATAATATAGGAATGAGAATTATTGAAATGTTTCTGCCATTGTTACCATTATTTATTATCGTGTTTATGATACTCTTGTCATAGTTTAGTTTGTAGCCATAGTTGACCGTGTTGCTTTACGTGTAACTGCATTTAAAAGAACAAATAAAAGAGCTGTTAAAAATTATTTTAACGTTTAACATAACTAGTTACAATGCATGAATCACCCTTTACGTACTCCTTTCTGTTCTTGCCAATTAAAATGTGTGGAATACACACCACTTATTCAGCATGCAACGCTTTTACAAGTGTTTTAAACATGTTCTTGGTTTTAACCTTCGACAGGAGCTGTATGATAATCAATGGACGGATGCCTTTGAGGAACAAAATGACATGAACGATGATGAACAAGGCAACATTGAAATACTGCTTGCAATCCTTTTGGTAAAATATCATATAATTATAAAATATATTATCTACAACATTGAAGACATGATGATCAAATATGATGAAGAATAGTATGTTTTTGTATTTAAAATGTGTGTACAATTTGACGTTTTAATTCCGATTGCATGTGAACATAAGTTTTCAACAATCGATATTAATTGATTTTAAACATATGCGTTGCAGCGTCATTAATTGCACCAACACAATCCATAAGTAGTTCTTTCATCCCCACATTTCAGAAATTAAAACGTTTTCAATATGAGTCTGCACTGCACGTGACCAGATCTTACCCCGACCATCGACCCACTGTAAATGTGTAAACACGCGTGATTAATGTTTGCATTGATTAACACAGACAAACTGTCCGTACCAAGACACGTTAAATTCTTTACATTTACAGGATACGTATGAAAAGTGTGAACGAGAATCGCAGAAACAAGCATCGATGCTGTGGCGAGTTGCTTATATGGATATTGATTCAGTATTTGGGGTATAAAATTACGAGTTCATTTAACAGCTTTAATACTAGAAATAAAATTGTCCCCATGAATTCGTTTTTTAAGTATGCTGACATGATTATGAGCATTATAAATTTAACAACGTTAAATGCAAGAGTAATTGTCTGTCTTAATTTGTATAATTGTATCGAAGCTGGGACGTAATGACGAGCTGACAATTCTAACGGATCATCAATCAGACCCGACGAAGCATTGGACGTGTGAGACCGAACGGGTGTATGACAACGTCTCCGTGGTAGGCCTAATGGCTAATGGAATCATCATTGTAACCCCAAAATGCATCATATATCATTCATACAAATGTAACGTCTATCGCATCAAGTTTGAACTATGTACTGTACAAATTATTCTTCAGTTGTGCCCTTTTTTAACTCAAACATAACTATGTATACGTGTAAGATACGCCGCAGTAATAGATGCATTACGATGTCAATGAAAATGTCCAGGCATTTTTTCTATTCTCTAAAACACAAGTACTTTTCTATAAAGTTGGGACATACATGCAATACGCTGATCCATCATCTGATATTGTAACGTTTCAACCAAATATTTTAGATGAAGACAAGTCAATCTCCGATTCATCTTGAAATAAATAAACAAATCAAGGAATTTCGGAAATCTACTGCTCACATCGGCCTTGATAACTTGTTTCAGGTAAATACTACCACGATAATATTCAGTATTCTCCAGTATTGAAAAATAAAAGAAATTAGACTTGCTAACTTTTACTGCATTCTCAACACATATGCATATTTGGTATATGCATTGGTTTGATGATATATAAAGCATTCGTTGTGTATTAATTACAAAGATATTTTTGGTAAAAATGTGTTCATGTTTTTTGTTTGCTTTCTAGAAATTATATAGACAACTTACGATCTTCGGACAAGCTATTCATCATCCAAAGATGAAATTATACATCAGGGGATGTGTACACATATGCTGGCTAATGCATATACAAGAACCGCCCGTTGCGTTTGCCCCCAAACCTGAACGATTTGATCCATTCAACACGGAACTATATAGGTCCTATACACAATCTGGGTCAGCAATTGCATACTTAGTATGGCCGACGATGCTGCTGCACCAAGGAGGGCCGTTGCTTCTGAAAGGTATCGCACAGGGATATACTAAGACATACATTCCAACAACAAGGATGGATAAAGAGAAAAAAGAAGAATCAGGTAAACACGGGAATGCACGACCTTTAACAGAAGATGAAAGTTCTGGTAATAATACATTGCGACAAAAAAGAGTACTGGGAGAAATTGACCAAAAGCGGAATATGATTTCAACATTAACAAAACGGCCTATTGTTGCCCCTGCACAAGAGGAAAAACCACTGCAAGGTTTAACTAATCTTTGTACAAGTGTCAGGTCCACATCATGTATGGCACTGACAAGCACGTCAGAAGCACAGACTCCTTGCGATCACCGTGAATATATGATCAACGCGACAGATGATATACACCAGAAGAGGACAACTCCAGATCAGACATGTAAAAACATTGAAGCACAAAGAAAACAATCGATCGTTGGTAATCCTGATATTAAGGCCAGTTCACCCTGTTCGACAGTTGAGTCTGTTGCTGAACCCCGTATATCGTCTACGACTGTGATTGACGATATTCTCAAGAATGCCTTTTTTAGTAATGAACTACCAAACAATACTGAAAATAGTGTGAAGACAAATGAACCTGAAATACTACGTCCTGCTGTCAAATCCGTTGCAGACCACTATGAACAGCTAGGAAACACGCAACAAACAATGGCAAATCAACGGCCAACTAAAAATCGTGTTAACATACCACCTGCTTTCGGTGTCAGTGGTGTCAAAAAGCATCCATCTAACATGCAGAAACATTAACAAAGTAAAAAAGCTTATCGAATATTAATTCGGTTTGATTGTTTTGAGCATATCAAATATATCCCATAATGTCCTAGTGGTGTCCGTGATTTCGTGAATACACTTTTTATTTTCTATTGGACTCAAACGTTAGTAATGGAAACATTTTTTATTTTATTTTAGTCTTCTATAGCTACTTTACTGTCAATATTGACAATATTAGTTTTTAAGGAAAAACAATAAATTTTAAGAAAAAAAAGCTGCGAGTATTTTCGGCTTTGTTAATGAATTAACGATTGTCTCCTGAAATATTTCCGCAGATGTAGATGCGCAGACGAGGAAAGCTCAGAAAACTCCAGCATTCATCGACGGCAATCGGGAAACCAAAGAAATGTAAAATATTTTGACAGGCCATATTAATGGGCAATAAAACACTGACGTTTTAAGAATACTTCAAATCTTTTATCAATAATAATTTCTAAGTTATATCTTTCGATAAGTATGCATTTATTCGCAAAACAAGGCTTTTATAAAAAAAATATTCAGCATCTTTAAGTTATCCGGTTTCGTTTGTCGTATAGCGAACATATACGCATGGTACTTGTTTATGTATACTGCTTTTCATTAAACAGTGGAAGTCAGGTCAATATACAATTTGACCCCTCCCCCCCCCCACACCTAAAAAAAGGTTGCAAAAGGTATTTGAATTGATCCCGGTAGAGTAGAAGGAACTTTATAACACATCAAAAGTTTATCAAAATCGGACCTCCGGAAAGTGGTGTTTTACCACATAGCTCCAAAGATGGCCGCCAAACCCTATCAATGATCATAACTATGTAACTATCCACTCAAATTTGATGAATTGGATGTCTATACCAAGGTTTCGGGTGGCAAAGAAAACATTAAGATCATCAGACATAGTTTAATTATAGGGTTTATTTTGTTACACGGCAATCCAACATGGCTTTCAAAATGGCCACCGACATAATACGAAAGACCACAAGTACCTAACTTTTAACCCAAACGTGATAATTGTTATTTTAAACGCCATAGTTTGGGAGACAATGATCACTTTGATATATTTATATCTCTCAGCAGTAAAGTAATCTCTAAATCTGACCTTATCTGTATTATGTAATCATTGGTAGGAGCTTATTTAAATATACATACAAAATCAATGTCGATGAGCGCCTGATTTTTCAATAATATCTGCATTTACTTCGGGTTTGTTGTTTATATTACAGTATGCTTGTTTGGTATAATAAAATACATTTACTAGGCACATTTTGGGAGTATACATGTATCTAATATTGACCCCTTCAAAGAGTAATATTTACCTCTGCATTCGGCCTCGACCCACATTACTCCGCGCGGGAAACAATATTTGCTATACCCCATAACTGCCTACGATATGTATATATTGTCTTTCCAGCATATTGTCTCCACTCGCACAAATAAAATTACAAACGCTAACCAGGAAATAAGTGTGTAACTCTAAACAACGATAAGTAGGACTCAGTGCTAACATCAAATAATAATTGCATAAACTCAGTATTGTACATATGTTTTTCATAGTAGAAATTCAATATATGTTGTGACAATTCTAACACGACACACATAACATTTAAAAAAAGAACAAAGCTACCGATGTAATATAACCATAAACGATAAAAAAAAGAAGTCCCGAAATTGAAAGCAGCAAAGTAAAAACTATCGTTTTTTATATCAATCAATTGCAAAAGCATTTGTAAATGTTATTATCTAAATAATTGTTTCGTTCAAATTGTTGTAATTTATCGGTCATTACACTGTTCACTAATTTGTATTTACAATCTGTTTCGCGGCCAATTAACAACTCGTGTCTTAGCCCTCGTAGTTGAATTACTACGCTTTCGATCTCTTAACCGTTGTCTATTGACACATTTACATTAAACTGAAAATAACGTTTGAAATACAGTTATTTTAGAGTTGACATTAAAACTGAAAATTTACTTTCGTTAAGGTTTTTGTTAGGACCTGTACGAAATCATATGCCTATCTGTCAGAGTGTGCTATGTATTTACTTCAGGACAAATATGCGACGTGAGAACATGTATTTGCTGTACATCTTGCATTGAAAAACATGGAATTGATACTTGGAACTCACACAATAATTATCGCGTATCGTGTGTGAGAGATCTGCTGAAAATAAAAGTCAAACGTTCAAGATATTCATGAACAATAAAATATAAAGAGCGTTAGAGGGTTGCTATCAAGTCATCAGAACACATCTAGCGTTGAAATTTTGGCTATTGCTATAAGTAGCACTGATTGTTTTTGTATTAACTTTATTTTACGAAATAGAAAATGATGACCTCAACCATAGAAAATCACCGATTTTTGTTTGACAAAGAAAAACACGTCTTGGAAAAAAGAAATTATTCTTTAATCGAGAAAAATGGTGATTTGAAGAGAGAAAATGAAAAGATAGAGAATGAGTTGAATAAATGCAAAGAAAGGTAAATGTTTCATCTGGTATATAAGACATGAGACTGTATTGTATTTTGATTTAAACTCTGCACTTTGCCAAATGTTAATAAATTTTTTACGAATGAGAATTTGTTCATAAAGAAAATGGTATCATTTTTTAGGTTGAGTAATGAGCAATAAACTCACTGAAAACAATCCTGGAATTGCTGACCTCAGCAATAAACGTAGGCCGAATAAACTTGGAGAACGCTTTTCAGTAAGTTAATGCAGTACAACTGTATGTATACTGTTAAAAATAGTGTGTGTGATTGTGGAATATCCATTGACAATCGTTAGTTTGATCACTTCTCTTTACCAGTTCAAGTAATCTTTTTGCAAAGACGAGAAGGACCATATGTCAAAGATGGTCGAACGGTTCTAATTACCAGAAACATTTACATACCAAATCAAATTAAACTTAAACCAAACTTACTAAATATGTAATCTTTATCAGCGGTGAAGCCTTGTATTATATTTAGTGGCTTAAGCAGTATAATATAAGTACCAGTGTGCATAAAGGTACTTTATTCTATAGGTTATTCTCTTATTGATCACGTTAATATCGTCAAACGAAATAAGGATAGC
Source organism: Dreissena rostriformis (assembly GCA_007657795.1). Classification (NCBI taxonomy): domain Eukaryota; kingdom Metazoa; phylum Mollusca; class Bivalvia; order Myida; family Dreissenidae; genus Dreissena; species Dreissena rostriformis. The sequence goes on along the minus strand of VMBQ01001126.1, from coordinate 79,107 downwards.
TATTGCAGTACAATAAATGTCACTGTCTGTTCCTGTTCATGATTCAGGAGCTGTACGACAACCAATGAACCGATGCCTTTGAGGACTTAAACACCTGCAACCCAAATAACGAGCATGCCAACGTTAAAATACTGCTAGATTGTCTAATGGTCAAGAGTTTTGCCTTTTATTTGATTGTATTCTTCTTATTATAATCTATTATCAGCCGTGTCATTCAAAAATGGGTCTCATGCCATATGCGGCTGCGCAGCTCTATAAGAGCCTGCGCATTCGCGCAGTCTGGTCAGGAGCTACCATGTCCGCTATAAAGTCACGCAAGGTTTCGGTGTTTAATGAGCGGACAGGGTAGCTTCTAACCAGTCTTCGCGAATGTGCTGGCTCGTTGAGAGCTGCGCTTGTCGTATATGGCATGAGACCCATTTTTGCATGACACGGCTCTTATTATAAAACAACTTATCAATTAACATGAAGTATACATGCGCGTAAATATGTATTTCGGTCAAATACTAGTAATTATCGTAAACAGTTTCTTAATAACTTGCCTTAATACTGTTCTTATGTAATAAATCGGAATTTAAATTTATATTTCAGGAGGCTCATAATATGTGCAAGGAGATATTTGAAAGACAGCACGCGGACTTGAGGAAAAATGCATACTTGAAGCCATTTATGGTAAAAAAAACTGATTTATTCCGTTTTGTGATCGTGTGTGCGAACTAGGTCTTTAAGCATTTAGTTAACTGAGAATTATACTTTATAGCAACAACCATAATCCATATGCGTACATTATCTCCTAATTGAATACTGTAATGAAACAAAAATATTAAACTTGATAGAAAATTATATTCATGTGATGTTAAGTTGAGCGTATTTATGTCGTTTCTGCTTCAGGTGAATTAGAAAGGCGAAAACCCTAAAACACTATATGACAAAGTAAGGCCAAAAACGGAGAAACACGTAAGGAGAATACAAACCGTGAGAAGTAAAATATTTTGTTTACATAATAGGTCTACGGTTGTCATATTTCTTATATGCCTTATCCGTCTATAATGTTTATACCGTATTAAGACTTGAACAGAACATCTAAATAAACTACATATTGAATATTTGTTCGAATTATACATGTTTGATGTGCAAAAAAAGAAATTGATTGGGAGTGCAAATAGAGCCCATTTAAATATTTGAAAATTTTTAACAAACACCAAATTAGAATACGAATTGATTCCATTGTTTCCCGGTTCAAAAAGAAGCGGCAATTATTCATACAAATTTCAAAATCGACACAGACAATAATGGAGACAACAAGACAAGTGGCAATGATACGAAACCAGGTTTTTAAAGTTTAAGTTATTAATCTGTATTATGTTCTAATAATTGTTCAATCTCAATATTAATATGCAGGTAAGCTACGTGCACACAACTTTCAGTGCAATACCTCTATTATAACTCAAGTAAGTGAGCAAAACAGGTTTTGTCTGTATTTTAAGTAACAGAGATCATGAACTTGATCCAAATAATTTCAGCACAATTATCCCATAAGTTATTGAGTAGAAACCGTTGTTCTATTTATAGTTACGGTAACCATAACCTTGACCAGACCAGTTGCAAATGAATTGACATCCTTTGTATGGCATAGGTCGCCGTTTCGTAGTGGATATGGTTATCGCCTAGCGACCGGGAGATGACGGGTTCGATCCCGACGGTGGGAGCGTTCTATAGATCTCCCCAAAGACACCAAGTACTGGTTCTACCTGGGAAACGGACTCGAGGGCGTTTCAATAAGCCTTAGGCTTCCATTGCAATCGAGCTGAAATAAAAAAGGTTTAAAACTAACCTAGGTATGCTTGTAAGCCACCAGGACACACAATTTCAGCATAATACCCCAATCCAATAATTGTATATTTATTGAGTAGAAACTATTTGTTTTACCTTGATCCGACTGGCCCTTAATGCAACCAATAGTAAGGTTTACATGTAAGCTGAATGCAAACACAAGTTATGTGCAATATTCCTATACAAGCTCAAGTTATTAAGCGGAAACCGTGGTTCTTTTTTTTAAGTAAGATTTACCTGGAGCTTCATCCGAATTTTACTCCAAGCTAGGTTAGCCACGACGGCAATAATTCAAAAATGCCTTACGCTGGTGATCGACATACTATGTTCTCAAACATTATCATTGGTTTCATGATGATCCGATGTTAACTTATTGAGAGAAAAAAGAAGAAACGATCGTCATGGTAAGATTATTTCTTAATTATGGATTGTTTTTGCACTTGCACAATATATCATTTGAAATAATTTAATTAAAATAAGTATTTGGTTATAATTTGATATTTTAAGAAATCCTCTTGTCTTAACCCAATTTCAGAAAACTGATAAGTAAACCTGTATTTATAAAATTGTTTTTGTAATTTAGAAATAATGGGGGTTTACGAGAAACTTAACTGTGCCTATTTTCAACACGTTTATGATTCAGACGAAAAGCAAAAATCGTTCACTTATAGAATAACCATTAAATATGAATGCTTAAAATAAAACGAAAAATTATTTTTATGTATATTGAAACATAGATTTAAATATAAAACGTCAATATGCTTAAAGTGAAATTAGACGCATTTTTTACTGTTGAATGGAGCTAAGAGGTATTAACAGGTCAAAAGAGTTAGTTAAAATGTGGTAACTGACCAATTATCTGTAACTCATCTTGATTCCAGTTGTTTATAAAAAATATATATTATATTTAATATTTTACGTGACTAAAACCCAGTCCTCTAAGTTTAGCCGAGCGGAACTTCCGCTTATATCACTCCCGCTGAACTACGTTACAATACGAGGTGCGTCTGTACGACAACGCGATACATATGCGTGTACACAGGTAAATTCTTTGTTTAAACTTACACGTTTTATCTTATTTTATGAGTTGTCTGTACAGGTCTGTAAAACTTCCATTTTATCGATAACATAGGAATAAATTACATGGCAAGCTAAGAAAGAGGAACACAATATCCGTTTTTAAATTACATTGGCGTAAACACTTACAAAAACTATTCAAAATTACCGTTATTTACCATTTATTTTAACAACGTCCCGTATCGTCAACAAACTGTGGAAAGACGCCGAAACCGTTGTAGTTATGACGCCTTATCGCGTTGTCGTACGAAGTGGTGACGTTACAATCAATAGGTACCCTTCCTCAAGTAAGCAACATACCATATAGATGATTGTTATTCAAAACGTAGATTTCGTGCGTGTACCAATTGCACGATTCAAGCCCCAGTAACATTGAAATGCGAGCCTTTGATCCCAAAATCTACATGGATGTTCCGCCACTCTAAAGTAACTAAAGAACAAATTCAGATGACCTTAGGTCTTACGCTTTGCATTCTCGTTGGTCAAAGGTTTCTCTAGATATAGCGGGAAACGAAATGTTCTATTAACCGATTGAGTATACAACCGACCGACTTAATATCCGACCGACTGACTGACTGACATGTTTAAAGAAATATAAACCATATTTTCGAAAGGGGCATACGTATGCGATTGTTTTGGTTTGATATGTAACGTTTGTTTTCGTTGAGACTAATAGCAATAATCTATAATTTTAGCATTAGAATAACATGATTTTGCATTATGATAATGACCTGACAACATTAGAATTTGTATTAAATGTAAAAATGTACTTTTGCAGCTATCAAGTGAACATCAACTAAGATGCTTACAGGAAAGGGTTTGCACATTAAAAAAAAAATGACAGGAAAATGAAACTAACAGCAAAAAGGAAATAGAGCGAATCGTGCAAACAAATATCACTATTAAACAATCAGAAGAAGATATTAGACGAAAGTACGATGAGTTCCTCTTAGAACTTTCAAAAGAAAAGAAAGCAAACGAAGAACTTAGGTTAAAAGTGCAGCTTTTAAATATGAATCAAGATGCACTTCGATTCGATTTACAGAGAAAAGAAAAGGAGCTTGAATCTAAGTCGAACAAATGTGAAAGTCTTAGTAAAGAATTGTCAACCTTCGTGACAAGGTATATAATTAAATATATATAAATTTGGTAATACAACTACTTATAAACAATCATACCGTGTGTCATCGAAAATCAATAGTTTATTTCATAGCATTTCATTTTAATGTAGTGACTATTGATCTGAAAAACTATCGTTTCAACATTCTTCCAAGTGGTCAAATCTTTTGAGAAAAAGTGTTACGTATGCATTATTCTGGTACTTATGTAACCAAAAGTATTTTTACATATACAGGTTGGAAACGTTGATGACCGGCAATGCAAACGAGAAGTGTTCCAAGGTGGCAGATTTAAGCGATCCGCGTCGTCCGACGAAATTGGCACAAATGAGCTCCGTATGTAAACTGGATATTATGAAATTGTTAATGAACCTTGATAAAACATATAGCTGTGATTCAAACAGACCGACGAAGCTTGCAGAAAAACACTAAGTATTTTCAATGCCCTACGAATCTTTAAAATGAGTTTTATGTTTTAAAATCTAAACATTTCTTAATATCTACAATTATTACCATAATCTGCGTCCAAAAAAACAAACACAACAACAACAGGTTTAAATATTTAATTGGACACGCCACTTTTGATATCAGCTACACATGTGTAACTATGTTAATTTTATTTAATGGACCCCATGTGGTATTGACAGTGTTGCGTCCGTCCTTGTCTCAATCCCGATGTGTGTTTAGACGTAAGAATTTAAAATAGATTGTTAAAATCACATTTGGTTGCAAAATTAAATACCGGGCAAACAAGTCATTGATGTCATAAATCCTTTAAAATATGTTATGTTTATTGGTGTAACCAAAATCATTTAATGAATGATAATTCGGATTTGTGGATGCTATAACCGTTTTAAAAACGCATACACGCTTCAACAAATATTCTTAAAGTATATTTACAAAATCACAATATAATTATTTTAACAAGGAATTGAATTTTAGTAACCAAATAAATATGTTTACCCAATTAGTTATATAGGAACTGTACGATAACCAGTGGACAGACGCATTTGATGTGCTACAGAAATCGTTTGAGGAAGAGAAGTCAATTCAAAAACTCCTTTCCTGTCTGATGGTACGGATTTTTTCTTTGCTTGTCAACGGTAACGTTCTTATAATATCCAAGACGATTATGATCTCTTATTTACCCTCAGCAGATTCAACCTAATCAGTGTACTGTATCTTTTAGGCATATTTTAATAAGGTTTACAATTACTGATTTAAAATAGAATGTGAAATAATAAAATATAAAAACAAACTTTGATTGGAAATAAACAATAATTGCAGTTTCAGTTTTTGTGGTACAATATATTAAACACATGTTAATGTACCCAAGTTGTGCTAATGTGTCGTATAAATAGATATCGTTGCGAGAAATTTAAATGGAATTTAGTGTGCCACACAAAAATAAAAAGAGCATTTTGTATCGTGTTAAATCTATGTTACCAGAGCACATCTAACGTTGAAATTTTGGTTATTGCTATAAGGAACACTGATTATTTATATGTTAACTTTATTTGACGAAATATATTACGAAATGTTCGTTGATTTTAAGCGTTATAGAGGCTTTAAAGCATTTGTAACGTAACGTATCGATAATTAAGAAAAATTGTGTGTTATCGACATTGCGTTTTAAACACCAAACCGATTTCAAAACCATCGTGGTTTTGCGTTTTTCTTGTTTTTAATTGATTCTAATTCACATGGGCAACAAGGATAAAACAACATTTTCGTTTTTTAGACAATTCACGAATTTTGTAAAGAGAAAGCAGCCGATCAAGTCAGTAACCTTAAGCAAGCAGCATACATGTACATGCGGTCCGAAGAGGTAATTGACTGATGTTTTGTTGTTGTTGTTGATGTTAGTTCTGGTATAGGTCAGCATTAAATTAATCAATTCATCCTGTTTTAATATTTGTTTCCGACAATGGTCTCTCTATAAAGAGAGTAATCATTTATAATACAAAAACAGTGATTGACCTTTTAAAAAAAATAAAAGTAGTTCGTAAATTGCTAATATTGAACATATTGCAGATGACGGAATGGAGTATTTGCTGCTTAGTTACATAATGTGTGAATGAAAACATAAAGAACTATTCAGTTAATACATAATTTTCATATAAGGGGAAATATGCATTGCATATCTAGATTGATTTAGAAGCTAGCAGTTTTTTCAAGTAAACGGTAAATGTATTATTGTATATTTTGGTAGGTATTAATCCACTCACCCTAATTAAACCATTATATTTATGCAGGGAGAGCAACGTGCTGACACTGTTGAACTTAAAGCACTTATAAAAGAGATCAGAAAACAAACCGCTGAATCGAGCGCACATCAGGTCTTTAAGGTATATTTTTTGTTCGACCATCTTGTCTATGCAACCAGAAATCTCTTTTGTTTGAAAATTCAAACGCTCTTCATAGAACCTTACCCACTATTATAGATTAATCTATTTGCGATACTATAGTTTGCACTTTGCACATCCACTGCATAACCCGTCTACCTTTGATTATTACTAGAAATGTAATGATATTTTACTTATGTCAAACAGACCTCTAGAAAACAGTATCAAGGACATTAGCTGATTAGTTTCACGCACATTTATTTTAATTGTAACAACGTTTTTCGCATTAAGGTAATGTTTTTTCGAATGTTCGGATGAAAACGAAAATAATATAAATAAAGAAATAAAAACAAGAAAAGAAATAATAATATTAAACCAAAAAAAGAAATATAAAGCTTTTGATCTATGAACTGCAGAAAAAGAATAAGCTATTGAAATCACGTTTCCTCTCCGTAAACGATACTAACGCAAATTATTATCAGACGTAAAATCAAGTAATAATTGACAGTCATCAAACTATTATGAATGTAACTTTTATTTGAAAATGACATTTTAAAATGTGTAAGTTAATGTTTTATATTAAGTGCACGACCATATTCATAACAATAGTATTTACTTTCGTATTAGGGACTGACGGGGGCATTTCGTATGTTTTAAGATGTATGGAAAGAAGTTAATTCCAAATCTTGTTGAAAATGACATTTTAAAATGTGTAAGTTAATGTTTTTCATTAAGTGCACGTCCATATTCATGACAATAGTATTTACTTTCCTATAAGGGACTGACGGGGGCATTTCGTATGTTTTAAGATGTATGGAAAGAAGTTAATTCCAAATCTTGTTTAATGCCATATATTCTAATATATTCAGTTTTACAGAGTATTGCTGCTCTCCTAAAATAATTATTTTAATTGTTTTCATCTTTACACAGGATTTTGTTCCAAAGACCCGAGGTATTCAAGCGATCCAATTATCAGTAAGTACGTCGAAGAATGTGTAAAACTCTGCTGGTTGATAAACGCACAAGATCCACCGGTAGTATTTGCCAAACCACCAGCACAAACTGCACAGTTTAACACCGATCTATATAAGCCATATACACAGTCGGGAGAAACCATGAAATTTATCGTATGGCCTGCACTTTTACTGCACGGAGAAGGATCAGTTCTCGCTAATGGCATAGCACAAGGTTTAAAAGCTGACAGGAAACAGATGTCAAGTTATTCAGCTGGAGCGGATCGTAAACCTCAGAGTGATCCTAATATTTCTACCACCCAGGAAGACACACAATCAAGCGGTTTTGCTGGCAGCGATAAGGTCGGGTTTCAACATGCACACGTCAAAACAGATGCAAGCGTTACCAAAACATATTTACCAGTTGTACACAGGTCGAATAGTTCTGATTCCCAAAACACCAACGTCAGTCTTAACATGGATCTACGGAATATGAGTGCACCACAGTCTCCAGGTTCGGGATCGGCAGTTGCGCATACCCGCCAGGCAGAAAGCACCTTTCACACACAGACAGGCACAATTAACAAAAGAACGGCAGCGACTGCTCAAAGTAACCTGGGCGCATCTGTCCGGACATCACAGAACACGGCTACGACTCAAGATCGGCAGAATTGGCGCCATTCTGTTGGCGGGATATCTACAATTCACGGAAGTGTAACACCCAGTGCACAAGAAATGACTACTCAAAGTAACCTGGGCTCGTCTGTCCGGACATCACAGAACACGTCTACGAGGCAGAATCGGCGACAATCTGTTGACGGGATATCTACAATTCGCGGAAGTGTAACACCCCGTACACGCGAAATGACTGCTTAAAGTAACCTAGGCGCATCTGTCCGGACATCACAGAACACGGGTACGACTCAAGATCGGCAGAATTGGAGCCAATCTGTTGGCGAAATATCTACAATTCACGGAAGTGTAACACCCAGTGCACAAGAAATGACTGCTCAAAGTAACGTGGGCGAATCTGCCCGGACATCACAGAACACGGCTTCGACTCAAGATCGGCAGGATTGGAGCCAATATGTAGGCGGGATATCTACAACTTACGGAAGTGTAACACCCAGTGCAAAAGAAATTACTGCTCAAAGTAACCTGGGCGCATCTGTCCGGACATAACAGAACACGGCTACGACTCAATATCGGCAGAATTGGAGCCAATCTGTTGGAGGAATATCTACAATTCACGGAAGTGTAACACCCAATACACACGAAATGACTGTTCAACGACGTAACCTGGGCGCATCTGTCCGGACATCACAGAACACGGCTTCGACTCAAGATCGGCAGGATTGGAGTCAATATGTTGGCGAAATATCTACAATTCACGGAAGTGTAACAACCAGTGCACAAGACATGACTGCTCAAAGTAACCTGGGCGCATCTGTCCGTACATAACAGAACTCGGCTACGACTCAAGATTGGCACAATTGGAGCCAATCTGTTGGCGGGATATCTACAATTCACGGATTGGCAACACCCAGTGCACAAGAAATGAATGCTCAAAGTAACCTGTGCGAAACTTTCCTGACATCACAGAAAACGCTTACGACTCAAGATCGGCAGAATTGAAGCCAGTCTGTTAGCGAAATATATACAATTCACGGAAGTGTAACACCCAGTGCACAAGAAATGACAGCTCAAAGTAACCGTGGCGCATCTGTCCGGACATCACAGAACAAGGCTACGACTGAAGATCGGCAGAATTTGAGCCAATCCGTTGGCGGGATATCTACAATTCACGGATGTGTAACACCCAGTGCACAAGAAATGACTGCTCAAAGTTACCTGGGCGCATCTGTCAGGACATCACAGAACACTGCTACGACTCAAGATCGGCAGAATTGGAGCCAATCTGACGGCGAAATATCTATAATTCACGGAAGTGTAACACCCAGTGCACAAGAAATGACTGCTCAAAGTAACCTGGGCGCATCTGTCCGGACATTACAGAACACGGCTACGACTCAAGAACGGCAGAATTGGCGCCAATATGTTGGCGGGATATCTACAATTCACGGAAGTGTAACACCCAGTGCACAAGAAATGACTGCTCAAATCACAGAACACGGCTACGAGGCATAATCGGCGCCAATCTGTTGGCGGGATATCTACAATTCACGGAAGTGTAACACCCAGTGCAAAAGAAATTACTGCTCAAAGTAACCTGGGCGCATCTGTCCGGACATCACATAACACGGCTACGACTCAAGATCGGCAGAATTGGAGCCAATCTGTTGGCGAAATATCTACAATTCACGGAAGTGTAACACCCAGTGCACAAGAAATGACTGCTCAAAGTAACGTAGGCGCATCTGTCCGGACATCACAGAACACGGCTTCGACTCAAGATCAGCAGAATGGGAGCCAATCTGTTGGAGGAATATTTACAATTCACGGAAGTGTAACACCCAGTACACAAGAAATGACTGCTTAACGTAAACTGGGTACATCTTTCCGGACATCACAGAACACGGCTACGACTCAAGGTCGGCAGGATTGGAGCCAATCTGTTGGCGAAATATCTATAATTCACGGAAGTGTAACAACCATTGCACAAGAAATGACTGCTCAAAGTAACCTGGGCGCATCTGTCCGGACATCACAGAACACGGCTACGACTCAAGATCGGCAGAATTGGAGCCAATCTGTTGGCGGGATATCTACAATTCACGGATTGGCAACACCCAGTGCACAAGACATGACTGCTCAAAGTAAACTGGGCGCATCTGTCCTGACATCACAGAAAACGCTTACGACTCAAGATCGGCAGAATTGGAGCCAATCTGTTGGCGAAATATCTACAATTCACGGAAGTGTAACACCCAGTGCACAAGAAATTACAGCTCAAAGTAACCTTGGAGCATATGTCCGGACATCACAGAACACGGCTTCGACTCAAGATCGGCAGGATTGGAGCCAATCTGTTGGCGAAATATCTACAATTCACGGAAGTGTAAGACCCAGTGAACAAGAAATGACAGCTCAAAGTAACCTGTGCGCATCTGTCCGGACATCACAGAACACGGCTTCGACTCAAGATCGGCAGGATTGGAGCCAATATGTTGGCGAAATATCTACAATTCACGGAAGTGTAACACCGAGTGCACAAGAAATGACTGCTCAAAGTAACCTGGGCGCATCTGTCCGGACATCACAGAACACGGCTACGACTCAAAATCGGCAGAATAGGAGCAAATCCGTTGGCGGGCTATCTACAATTCACGGAAAGGCAACACCCAGTGCACAAGAAATGACTGCTCAAAGTAACTTGGGCGCATCTGTCCGGACATCACAGAACACGGCTACGACTCAAAATCGGCAGAATTTGAGCCAATCCGTTGGCGGGATATTTATAATTCACGGAAGTGTAACACCCAGTGCACAAGCAATGACTGCTCAAAGTTACCTGGGCGCATCTGTCCGGACATCACAGAACACGATTACGACTCAAGATCGGCGAAATTGGAACCAATCTGTTGGCGAAATATCTACAATTCACGGAAGTGTAACACCCAGTGCTCAAGAAATGACTGCCCAAAGTAACCTGGGCGCATCTGTCCGGACATCACAACAGAACACGGCTACGACTCAAGATCGGCAGGATTGGAGCCAATCTGTTGGCGAAATATCTACAATTCACGGAAGTGTAACATCCAGTGCACAAGAAATGACTGCTCAAAGTAACATGGGCGCATCTGTCCGGACATCACAGAACACGGCTACGACTCAAGATCGGCAGAATTGGAGCCAATCTGTTGGCGGAAATCTACAATTCACGGATTGGCAACACCCAGTGCACAAGAAATGACTGCTCAAAGTAACCTGGGCGCATCTGTCCGGACATCACAGAACACGGCTACGACTCAAGATCGGCGGAATTGGAGTCAATCTGTTGGCGGAATATCTCCAATTCACGGAATGACAACATCCAGTGCACAAGAAATTACAGATTTTTTTTATAAATTTGGAATGAAAAAGGGGAACGTTATTGTCGAGACTAGTTGGGACCAGAGGTGTTCGATATATGTTGGGCATATTACAACAGTATTTTCTAAAAACAGTAGGTTTGCAAATTACAATTTTGTTAACTTCTTCAACTAAATTTGTATATATCATTAGTTAGGTTTTATTGTGCGTATGCTAAGAGCATTCACGTAAAGAAACATGATTTATATTATCACCAGCGGCAATTTTAATTGTGGATTGTTACCCCATAGAAAGCGTCATGAAAATAAATATATTTTAATGACACGGATAAGATATCGCAATGAAACTGAGATTTTTTATCAAACTGACACGGTATTTTAATGAAACTGATACGATATTTCAATGAAACATATACGATATTCACTGTAGCTCGTATGTTTTTATATACACTTGTCTGATATAAAAAAGGCACGCATTTTCATTCACCATATCTATTATTATTTAAAACATTTATTTTGTTAAATCCTAACATGTTTTTAATAAATTATAATAACCATTCCCTGGTTAATCTGGTTTTAGAATTTACAGACGGTTTTGGATACGAAATCAATTGCATAAGCAACCATAATAGCCTACATTAGTTCTGCTATAAAAATCATACTTTTACAATGTGCTCTTAAATATAATCATCGAACGCAGGCAGCCCTGAATGGTTCTGGTACAATGTTTTGAAACCAAATTAAAACCGTTCATTTATATACATCAGCGTATTTGCAGCCATAAAAACAATACAATCAATGTAATATCCCCTCAATTAATGCACATAATTGTATGTTTATATGCAATAGTGCACTGATATTAAAAAAGTGTTCATTGAATTAAAGCAGGCAGAAAATCTAGTCCTTGTCAATTTCATCGTTTATTTGGGGTAAATACTATGATCAATAAATGTGTTGTTATGTGTTGTTGTTTCCTTCTTTTTGGAATAATAAGGACAGAATGGACGCTGTTTAGGAAAATCTTAAAACTTATTCAAATTTGAACTGCTTCTTAATTCTAAGTCTTAATTATCTCTAATTCTGGTTGCGTTCACAAGTTAGGAAGTGTTTTGTTTGCCTGGATCCCACGTATTTAAATATCCAACCAGACGACTGTGGCTATTTCAATACGGTCACACTTCTGTAAACTGCCTAGCTGTTATTATCTTTATTGGTTAATGACGTATTTGCAGCGCAATGCAGAAGTTTTTAAAAATACAAATTAAGATTTTCAAAGCCATCAATGGACGAGATTACCGGCAAATGACCAAGTGAATATCCAGTACAGGACACACAACACAACACTGAACATAATCCATATGAAATTTGAGGTCATAGACTAGGAAAGGACCGTAAGAAAAAAAAGGACACAAATAGAAATTTAATGCAATTTAAAAACAAGGTTTTAACCAAATGGTTATATATTTACCATATAAACATGTTGCAAGTATACTAAAGGATCACATTTATCCGGGCTTGATGGCTAATGTTACATAGTATAATTTCGAGATCATTTTATTGTATATCAGCCGTATTATTGTGTTACAATATATGACTCTGTAGCTTGAAATTTCTTTCCTATGTTCCCACTTTTATAATAAGCGCCACGGTTGAAGTAGTTGTCTTAATCGGGAACTTATTGTGGTGATCGTATCATATCTTAACGGTTATTATGAGAAACTAAATTAAATCTTGTCAATATGTCAATACTCGCTATTTGTAAAATGCCATAACATATAGAGACAACTATAGTACGCGTATCACACAACATCCTCGTTCATGAGATAACCGTTTGAAACACTCTGGGAGCGAAATTCATATCAACCAGCAGAAACTTCTTATTGGTTAAATCTTTCTCCACTCAGTGATTGAATATGGAGCATAGTCTTGATCAGACCTTCAGTTGACATTACGACAATATACGTCTAACCAGTGACTTCAACATGAATAAATTATCTAACTCCAACGCATTGTACGGAACAAGCTCAACCACTTATACATTTTATGTTTGTTAAACACTCACGGGGCGTCCTTTCCAGCTTTGTTGCATATCCCTTCAGACCGGATCGCACACGTTTCCACTGTCTTATTGTATCTGTCTTGTAACTCGACAAACCAGCGCAGTCTTATTGTACGCGTCATTAATGGCTCTATAAAGATGGTGGCTGCAACACGTATAGGCAACTTCTAAATTTTACTGATTGGAACTCAATTATTAAAAGTGAAAATATGGACCTCGTTGCCCATACCTTGTCCAATATCATTTTATCTGCTGCATCTTCAAGTACTCTCAACAAAGATGTTACTTTCAGACCCAGCGATGAACCTCGGATGAATTATCCAATTCGCCATATGTTTCGGAATCGCGAAAGATTGCACAAAAATGCAAAAAAACGTCTAATTACATCTACAGCATTGGCCATCATTCGAAATTTAATGCACCAAACTACTTCTTAATCCGAAAAACAAAGGCAGAACATCACAAAATGATAATAGATCAACTGAGACAACATCACTGACTTCCAAGAAATGGTTCCCACTGGCGACACGCCTTACCTCAAGACAAAGCTCAAATTCCATCCCAACACTTATTGACAAAAGAAAGGAAACAGTAACTGACGAGGATAAGACAGCCGCACTGAACGCCTACTTTTGCGAACAATCAACCATAGAAAGCGTCAACCAGTCTCTCCTTTCTCTTACTCTCCACTTCAATCCTCAATTGTGACTTCTGAACATGATGTTAAAGATGCCATATCTGTTCTCGACCCTTCGAAGGCCAGTGGCCCGTACTCAATAAGCCCATATACATATGGACGATAAGCGAACATATTTAATTGGTGGCAAATGTATCCATCCGATCAAAATATTTTCATTTTAAATGCGATTGGTTTGTAAAAACAATGTGTTTTCCTTCTTAAGATATAAGCACTCGTGAAATTAAAATTAAAATACAACTCAATAATAATATAAAAGGTTTATCCCCATTCCAAACATTGTCACATTCTTATTGTAAATATAGAATCAAATATCAATATCGTCGAACTTTACGTGGCCATTTATCGGTTTAGAAAGCATACAGCGGAGCTTAGCATTAAATACGCTTGCAAGGTATGTTTGCAGTAAACCTGCTGTACGAAAACTGATTATTTTGTTTATTTTAACAAAATCATGGTATTATATGTCCTTTTACAAAGAGTTCATATTGTCAAACATAGAACTGTGTATTTATTGTTACATTTTTGTGAAGACAAAGGCTCTTATATCTCTCAATGTGACAGAAACATTATATAGTACTTGTATTTACCGACGTTTATAATTTAATGTTATATTCCCACTTTCCCAATTGCTTCCACGATTGAAATTGAAATCAGAACTTCGGTATCAATCGTCTCGATTGTGAACGATTAAAATAATGTCTAAATTTAACACTTTTGTCTCTTTTTTATTATTGTTGTTACCAAAGCATTTTGGGACATTTTTATTTATAACATATCTATGTGTCAGATATGTTCCGTTCCTGGATAAATTACTTATTAAAATTTCGAATGTGAGTATGTCAAACATCGTTCAGGAAATATAATAAATCCTGATATGTTTCTTTTAATATGACCTTTCTAAGGATTGTGCTATTACATTTATTAATTAATGTTTTTATGTTTCTTTTAACCAGCATTTTGCTACGAAACATTCACAGTTGAACAAACAGGCCCGTATTTGGAAGAAGGTGGAGGAATTTGCCAGACTCTGTTGGTTGATGGAGAAGGCGTAAGATCCATCCGTTTTGTTTGACGCCCCGAAACTAAGAACAATAATTGATTCAATCTTTATGAGACCAACATACGGTCGGGAAAACCATACAGTATGACCTCACTTTAGCGGCATGAAGATGACCACTTATAGATAAAGGCGTAGCAGACGGTGAGGAGAACGAGAATTACAGTGGAGCATCCGATCTTGGACACAATGGAAAACTGATAAAACTAATTCTCATATAAATCATTCTGCAAAGACATATGCTAGCAAAAGTAGCGACTGTAGTTTAGTTTATAATGGATTTCCTAACGAAACTAAACTTAAGCCACGCCATTTCATATCACGCAGCTGTACACAGAATTATCCTCGGGTAACATCTTAAATCAAGTTAAAAAGCAAGACGACGAAAGAATTGAAAACACAGTCCACTGCTTTTTGACTACCCTTCTAGTACCAGCCAGACCAAAGGTTCGACATGCGCTTAGACCGTAGTAAACACAACATCTCCTTATTCTATATCATCCGAGCTTAGATCAAATACATGAAGAGTGCAGTCACCAGCCAATCCTAACATACCCTTTGTCAGGGAAGGAGCCGTTTCTCAAACGACAAATACGCCTCAATAGCACAATAGAAGCGCAAAAGCGGAAAATGATATGATTAATTTTCATCACTTTTGCACTGCTCACCGGGACCTTTTGTCAGGGTATAATGTGGAAAAAAGTGTTCGATAAATGTTCGCAATATTATATATTTTGTGTTGTGTGTATACTCCCTTATTTAATCTAATTTTAATGGTAAATTGATTGCATACAGATTATTAGAATACTGAAGAGATGTCATAAAAGTTACTTAAATTACAAAGGATTGTCAATATAAAAAAAGCTGAACAATATGTGACGTGTGGGCATTTAGTAAATAAACGCTTATTTCACAAATATTTATGTGAGTACATATATTCTGTTGAATTTAGCTGCAGTTGCATGTTGATCTGGTAATTGACTACATATATTTAGTTGAATGCAGCTGCAATTGCACGTTGATCTGGAAAAGGGTTTGGTTAATTGGACACTTGCTTTTATCACGTTCAATGTAATTAGATTGTTCTATAAAGACCAAACAAAACAATTGATTTATACAAGAAACAGTTTGGAGCTAAACATGTCTCTAAAAAAATGTATGATCAGTAGAAAATATCCAAATGCACATGTTCTTATGCCTTTTACTTTTTGCACAACGTTCTTACTGAAATATTTATATACATGTTTGTGTAAAATAAACGTTATAAGTAAAATATGGGTGTTAGTTGATCGTTCAGATAAGTTGAAATTCGCAAAAGTGAAATTTGCTTTCCAATCATTAAAATTAAAAGTTATTTTGTATTAAGCTGTGTATATTTAACTTGTATAATGTACTGGTTTTATATGTAAAAATATTTGTTTTTGGGAACTGTTTAATGCTTAATTAGTAGTGAGTTAATGCTTAAAGTGCATCTCATCCGAACAAATGTTTACATTATATACATGTGCTAGCATTGTATATCGAACTGGTAAAATAAATATGGTATGTTATAGTTTCCCCGGCTGCTTTGGAAAACGCGATATAATTTTGTCAGCCTAAAATGTGGTCAACGTTAAATTCCATATGTATTCCGAATATTAAACGTTTATATCAATAGCACCAAAAGATGAAACACAGATTATGCGCTAATGATTTCCAATGTATATTTGCAATACAGTAGAACCTACCAATGCAATGTACATCAGCCCAAATGCAAAATATTGTAGTTATCGCATGATAGAAATATAATACATGTGTTATGGTTGTATTCATCTAAAGTTTTGTGCGTTTGTCATGTGAAACATGATATAATTAAAATAGTCTTCGTAATACATATTACCCTTAAGCTGAGTTACCATATAGAAATGCCTGCACTATTCGATATGGGTAATTGCTTAATTGTATTTTGAAATTATATTTTACTCCAAAAATGCACTTTCCCTTTGATTCTCGTTAAGGCAATGTCTTACATCAAAATTGGTAATAAGACTCCTTTGATTGGTCTACAATATACCTATCCGCAAGTGTTATCTTTGATCACAGCTGCATGTGTAATAACATCAATTGATAAAGGCCTGCTGCACTCTTACTACTACCGTTGCCTGTAAATATCAGTATAATAACACCAAAATGTGGGCGATGAAGGATTTACTACGCAAAATGTTCAATTTATTTCAAATAAATACTTCATTTCAGGTCAACTGAGCTGAAGTCGATTTCAATGTTCCACATAAGTAAAGGCAATCATGTTATAATTTACACAGTTCTCGATTCAAAAGATCACATTCGTTGTCATATGAATAAGCAAAACAAACAGTAAATATACTTGTGTATATTTTAAAAAATAGTGTGTATTATTATACCTCACTTCCGGTTACGTTCGTAAAATCCCATTTACCAATACCTGCACCATGTTAATATACCAATACGATGGATCGGGCTATACTTTGTAATATAACGGGAACTCTACGCATGTGCCAAAACATACTAAAACGGGTATTCCAAAACAGCCGATTCAGGTAAGAATCGGTGGATGAATATTTACATGAATATATAAAACTCGACGTCGATGAGCGCTTGATTTTCAAAAACGAATTTCCACGTACCACAGGTTTTAGTCAAAGAAGAAATACGAAACGCCAGATATTTTCAAAATGTTTGTTCGGTCAAAAGAAATTAATAATAGAGGCATGTTTCGAATTTAGTGAATATTTTCCCCCCTTGAGAGGCCTCCGGCCTTTGTAGGTTACACTTTCGACGGGTTTCCTATTTCTCTCGTCTGCCGATGCTGTTTATGTAACATTTAGAAAAGAAAAGAACACTTACATAAACTACACATTGAATAGTTGCTCGCATTATAATTGTTTGATGTGCTAAAAGTATTGAATTTTTGCGCAAGATTTGTACGAGAATGAAGTAGATTTATCCTTCATACCGGGATCATTTGTTAATGAAACTGTTTGGGAGTGCACATGGCATCCGTTTTAATGAAAAATGAAAAGGACTTTGTTTCATCAAACATCAAATTATATTACAAATTGATTCCATGGTTTCTTAGTTTAAAAACAATCGCAAATGATTCATACATATTTCAAGGTAGACACATACTATAATGGAGACAACGAGACATGTGGCAATGCTCTACGAAACCAGGTTTTTCAAGTTTAACTTATGTTATTGAAATTTATTTGAATAATTGTGCAATCTCAATATAAATCTACAGCTACGCTACATGCACAAAACTTTTAGCGCAATACCTCCATCCAAACTCATGTTAGTGAGCAGAAACGGTTTTGTTTATATTTTTAGTTACAGTGACCATGAACATGATCGAAATCATTTTCGTACAATTATGCCGTAAGTTGTTGAGTAGAAACCGTTGTACTATGTAAATTAACAGTTACCTTAACCTTGACCGGACCGGTTCCAAATTAAATGCTGACCTAGATATGCTTGTAAGCAACCTACACACACAATTTCAGTATACTAGCTCCATCCAGGCATTATTGAGTTATTGAGTAGAAACTATTTTTCGATCTTCATCCGACTGAAATGAAATAAAAAATAGCTGTACATGTGAGTGCCGGAAAACAAAATTTCAAAGCAATACCTCTATACAAACTCAAGATATTGATCGTAAACCGTGTTTCTATTTTTCAGCTACACTAACCTTGACCTATACACGGATGTAACTCCAAGCTAGTCAAACAGGTAAGCTTCCAGGGCCATAATTCATAAAAGATTTATGCTGGTTATGATGCCCAGAAAATTTATCATTGAGTTTCATGATGATCAATGTAAACTAAAAAAATAAGCGGAAACGATCATCATGGATGTCCGCTCGCCTCAGGTATGTCCTTTAATAAGTCCTGTTTTTACCTGCTTGAGGAAAATATGCTTAATCGGAAGGACTCGAAGAATGAATTGAATTTACTGCGATGTGATCAGTCCCATGACTGATTTGTGCTGTTATTTGGTAGTTTTACAATGCTTATTTTGTACAATTGTCTAAAGGCAGTTTAAAATACCGTTACCTATAAATATATTGAAATTCGAAACCTTTTCTTTTTATTGTACAATACATCATTCGCACACCGTATATAGCAGACAGAGAAATATCAAAGATAGAGCAAATCACTCCCCAACAACGGACTACAACCCTGGTATTGTCGATCTTAGCATGTGAACATGGCTTTCTTTCCTAAGACGTGAATCTCAAAGCCATAATCATAATTATATTCACGAGTCAAACACGTTTTATCCCAATTTCACGTCTTTGAGACAAAACATCCTTCTACTGGAGCATGCCGTTGATATTATTTGATCGAAATTCCTTACACACAGATCTGGTTGAAGATATATGAAAAACCTTTATACCTCTGCCTTCTAAACTTAAACAAAAGATTCGGTGTGTGTCCTAGCTACCTGATACTCACTTAATTTATATATGGTTTCGATTATTTGTCAAAGATTCATAGATATGTTTGCAAACATTGGTTTATAAGAACTTGATTAAGGCACTTCAAATCTGAAAACTGATCGAGGAAGAAGTGGTCTTGGCAGTGCCTTTTTTGGTGCAATATTAAAGAAAATTAGAAGGAAGCTTGTCATAAAAAGGATAACAGCATTCGGTATGTCCGCTAAAGAATAATAGATTTTGGAATGTTTACTAGTGTATCACGCATCTAAATCCATACCAATTGTAAGAACAGTACAAGAGGTTAATTTTGCGACGTTGAAATGTTTGCGAGTTTTGCGAACTCACAAAATTCGCTAATATTTCTGCCAGCAAAATTTGCGTCCATCTTCGTGATGGAAATTTACTAAGATACCGGTTTGAGATTCAAGTGTTACATGTACTAAAACTTTATTGATTAAAACAGTTCAGGAAATGTACAACAAATCATTATGGAAGCAAAAAAGTACGTTTTTAAATGTTTTATATAAAAGCACCAATGTTTTCACAATATCGCATGCATGTATATATTTATTGGTCATCCGCTGCTAGCGTTTGGCACATACAATAAGCGTTATTCTACAAAAGTCACCGCCACATATCATGTCAAAGGCACCCTAATGAAATAAAACAATAAACTTTCTTATGACTTTTAAGTACTAGGAACACATGCTCGTATATGTATGTGCCTACTTTCAATGGTTCTGTCCTGTTCCATAGTGTAGGTTCTCACAAAGAACTGACCTTCACATAGTCGGTGAAACTAACGAGCATGTAGTGTGCCACTCAAACCTCCTGATATTTAGCTTTACACGGGTCCAAAACGAGGGCGACAAAACGTGATCCAAACTCAAGGCATCTGTCATACCAGACCAGACTAAATGAATTCAAACTACCAACACTAGCACACAGAAGACGTCGAGATGATATGATCCAGTCATTTAAGCTTGTGAAGGGTCTTCACGATTGCCATTTTGAAAAAAATACTACTTCAAAACTCATCTAAACAAGACACTCTTTGAAACTTGAAAAACCAAGATGTGTACTTTCATTTACACTAAATCGATTCTCCTTAAGGCACGGCCGTTAAACACGGGCGCCAACTCTTTTTTTAGATGCATTAATAAACGAGCCGGTGTTACTTCCGATGTGGTGCTATGGACCGGATATTTTGAAAAATACACAGAGAATTCTATAACCTGAGAAGGTTTTGTATTGTTTGTTCAACATGTTTCGCATTAATTGACAATTGGGCAATGTGGTGCGATTCAGCGAAGATTAATTCATCCACCAATGTACAGAAACATACAATCACACCACATTTCTAAACGTGAGGACCTTGAGGATGAGCAAATGTCCATCCAATTAAATCGCTAACGACATCGAACGATTGCTTTCAACATAAACAAGTTGATGCATTCACAAAAACATTGGCTTCTTGCCGATCTAGTAGACAATTTTGCATTCTTCCAAAAGAGATGACGCTAAGAACAGGAGGTGGCGCCAATGCACGATATAGACACGCTCTATAAAAAAAGATTTAGATATTTAAATATAAAGAACCAACTCAGTTTTGAAGTCAGCAACCAGAATAAAACAGATTTTACGATATATAGATAGTTTTTTTCTCCTAATAAAAATTCTCAATTCACTAAAAGGCAAAGGTCAACGAAACTTTAATTAGGCTAACACATGTTGTTTATTTCCACTATCATCTCAAAACAATGAGGATTGGTCGGTATATTTTCATTAACCTTTTTCATAATACTCAAGTTTTTTTCCAATTATATAGTATATTCAATGACAGAACTCTTCAAGACCTCTGTGCAACACATGTTTCTTCATAATTATATAGACGTTAATGTTTCGATTATATTTATTATGATCGAATTAAGAAAAAGGGATTGAACACTAAACCTGGAATACCACACAAAAAGGTTATGTTCGGCACGGAAAATTATGGTCAGTCCGGTTAGTGGAAACAAACAACTTTGTATTTGCAATGCGTAGTTGGTAGAAAACAGTTAAAGCACCAGGCATTGTTGCAAAGCAACATTTAAGCATATAGTTTGACTGCATTTGATGATAATTCTGTTGTGTATACATGTATTGCTTATCCTCTGCGCGGTAGAAGCTTTTAACAGAGGCCTTACTAAGGTTATATACACGGAAGCGGATTACAAATAGATCACGAACGGATGCGAATGCCATTTAACTGATCTGCCTAAAGTTGTTTATCGTTAAATGTTTTTGTCTTACAAAGACACACGTTCAAATGCATCATGGCATTATTAGAAAACTACTTGTTCTGATTAAAGGTATGTCAAAACGTACGCGACTGAAATTATAGATGAAAATTTAAGTAGTCAACTTACAAATATAAGTCCTGGAAAAATGATACGAAGAAACCGTTTCATAAAATATGTCTCTTTATAATAGCTTAAAATGTGCATTGAGCCACCTCCAGTTCTTAGCGTCACCTCCTTGGCATTGGTGCCATCTCTTTTTGGAAGAATGCAAAATCATCTGTAAGATCGACAAAAAGCCAATACTTTTTTGAATGGAGCAACTTTTACATGTTGAAAGCAATCGTTTGATGTCGGTAGATACAATTGGAAATTGTGGGTGGACATGTTCTCGTAACACAGACAAAAAACAAACATTTCGTTTTAAAACATCAACCATGTCAAAACTTATGAACGGCCTCACGTTTTCAAATGTGCTGTGAGTGTAAGTTTCTGTACACTTGTGGATGAATTAATCTTCGGTGAATCGCACTACATTGTCCGATTTTTAAACAAATGCAAATTATGGTGAAAAAAAAACATATACAACCTATTCGCCAGGTAGAATTCTCTGTGTATTTTCAAAACATCCGGTCCTTAGCACCACCTCGGAAGTAGCATTGGCTCGTTTATTAATGCATCTCAAACAAGAGGTTAACAGCCGTGAAAGATTAATAAATGTGTGGAATAGTATACCCCAACATGCTGAGATGCTGAAACCCTGAATAATTTCAAAAAACGAAAGGATAACCACTGGCAAGGACATTGGTTGTACTAGTTCTAAATGACAAAATGTGCTGATGAGTATATTACAGTGAATTATACTAAATAGCACTTAATCAGTCACCAAATCATAGCATATAAAATACGCGGGACCCATTCAAAGCTGTTCGCTAAGAAGTCCGCATGATGGAGGGCTTAAAAGGACTTTGCCCAAAACCCATCCTACAGGTATAAAATCAGCAAAATATGTTCAGCTTGTTTCGTAGATGCAGATTTTTCGAAAAACGATATCACAACTATATTGTAAGTCCGGACTTTATTAAACACCTTCAAGTATACAGGTAAACCTTTAAACCTCTGATAAAGCCTGTGGTCGTATATGGAGATAATATTATACATGCATTTACCGTATTGCTTTGATTAAAAATTACTTCTACTTTCGATTTAGTTAGATTTGTTTTCAATAATTAAGTTAGTGTTTAATTAAACTGGTTTATTGTTATTGGTAAGATTATTTTCTGATTATGGTTTGGTGTTTGCACTTGCACAATATATCATTTTTAATGATCCAATAACATTATGTATTTGGTATTGCAAGAAACCTTCTTTGTCTTAACAAATTTCAGAAAATACTGATAAGCAATATTCTATTAATAATATTTTTGTAATTTAGAAACAATAATGGCTTACGACAAAGTTAAGTGTGCTTATTTTCAACAGCTTTAGGATTAAGGCAAAAGCGAAAATCCTTCATTACTAGAAAAACCATTACATATAAATGCTTGAAAACAAAATGTTTTGTTTGGTAAGATCAAAATACTGTGATGATATTTCATCAATAGTCAATCCAAACCTTTCCTATGAATACTGATACATAAATTCAAATCTAAAACGTCAATATTCTTAGTCACATTGCATCATTTTAACAATTAAACATGAAGGATTTATGTTCGTTTGGAGTCATATTCTAATTCAATTAAAACAATGGAATAATCGTCAACATTTGAATGTTATAAGATGGTGCGAAAGGAATGATAACATCGTACAGAATTCTGCTTTCTCTTTCCTAACAAGGGGAATACAAGATCTCAGAGTCAACACATCGATGCTGGAATAAAAATGGAACAAACACAGGTAAAAGAGGAAGACACATCTACGGAGTATGGTACTGTGCTACACAGTAAAGTTCGCAACTTGACCAAAGGATTTGAAGATGAGTTGACGAAATTGGTCGACGAGGCGAATGTGCGTATATTTGATTTTTGTTTGTAGTATAAAAGTTAATTAAACAGTTTTTATAATATGTGCAATAATGCAGAATTTTACCGCTGAAAAGTGCATGCTCATGTGACCTTAATCTTTGATGCATTGATCGCATATAAAAACCGATAGGTGCCATCATACTTTCCTCAAGGCTAACCTGAGTGTTTTGTAGATATTGACTGGAAACAATTTACACGCAACCAGACCGATTGATCGTGATCTTAGACCTGTAGAATGCAAAGTGTATAGATAGGCGTCTTCCTTATCTCCTGAGGAACCAGTATACTTTGAGCCTGGATGTAAGCGTTCTCAAAGCATAATGTGGAACATATGTGACCAGCTCATGTTTCCTTGCCCCTTGAACTAGTTACCTTAAAATCAATAGGTTTCTTCCTTCACTCTAAAGGTATCAACATACCATTTAGATTATTGTAATTCAAAACGTTATCTAGATATCGTGCAAATACCAATTTCATGATACAAGCCACAGTAATCTTGAAATGCGAGACGTTTATCTCAAAATCAATAGGGATGTTCCGTTCCTCATAGCAACAGAAAATCAATCGGCATCTATCTCTCTTCCCAAGTAACCATCATTCCATTTGCATGATCGTAAGTCAAAGCTTTCTCTAGATATTGTGCGGAGACGAAATGGTGTACGAACCGACCGCGCATACAACTGACCTATGTACTATCCGACCGTCCAGCTGACTGACCAGTTCAAAGGAATATATACCACTTTTTGCGAAGGGGGCTTACTTATGTGATTGTTGTGGTTTGATATCTTATGTTTTCTTTGAGACTAATAACAATAATATATAAGTTCATCATTAAAATAAACTACTTTTGCATTAAGATAAGGACCTGAAAACATTACATTGTGTATGACATGCAATATGTACTTTTGCAGTTATCAAGTAAACATCAACTAAGATGCTTGCAGGAAAGAGTTTTCACATTAGAAAACAAACTACAGGAGAATGAAACTAATAGCAAACAGGAAATAGAGCGAATCGCGCAAACAAATACCACTATTAGACGTTCGGAAGAAGATATGAGACTCAAGTACGATGAGGCCCTCATAGGACTATCAAAAGAAAAGAAAGCAAACGAAGAACTAAGGTTAAAAGTGCAGCTTTTAAATATGAATCAAGATGCACTTCGATTCGATTTACAGACTAAAGAAAATGAGCTTGAATCAAAGTCAAACAAATGTGACAGTCTTAGTAAAGAATTGTCATCCTTCATGGCAAGGTATTTGAATTAATGAATACAAATTTAGTTTAAAAACAATACTTGTAAACAATCATACCGCGTGTAATCGACAATTAATTATTTATTTCATAGCATTTTAATTTTAGTGATAATTGATCTGACATACTACCGTTTTGACATGTTTCAAAATGATAAAACCTTTTCAAAAATGTGAAATGTTGGAATTATTTTGTAATCACAAGTAATTATACATATACAGGTTGGAAACGTTGATGAACGACAACGACAACGCGAAGTGTTCCAAATTGGCAGATTTAAGCGATCCGCATCGTCCGACGAAATTGGCAGAAATGAGTTCCGTATGTACACTTGATATAATGAAATTGTTAAGTAGCCTCGATAAAAAATGTAGATGTGATCCTAACAGACCGACGAAGCTGGCAGAAAAAACACTGAGTATTTTCAAGGCCTTTTGAATCTTTAACATGAGTTTATCTTTTTAAATCGAAACATTTTTATATATACAGATCTTACCAAAATATGCTTCCAAAAACAAAACAAAAAACAACAACATATTTTAATATTTGTGGACACTCTCCATTGTTGCTATCAGTTACATATGTGTAACTACTTGTGGTTTTTATCTGATGGACCACATTTGGTATTGACAGTGTTCTTACATCCTTGTCGCAATGCAGTTTTGTTTTTAGATGTACGAATTCAAAAAAGTATTTGGAAATCACAGTTGGGTCCAAAATTGAATCCCGGGTATAAAAAGTTTTGTTTTTTATACGTAAGAATTCAAAAAGGTTGTAGAATTCACATCTGGGTCCACAATTAAATACTGGGTATAAAAGGCATGAATGGCATAAGCAAATTATTTAAAATAAAGAATGTTCAATGATTTCATCAAAATCATTAAAACAATTATAATTCATGTTGGTGAATGCTATTACAGTTCGTAATTTACCTACACGTTTCAATTAATGTTCTTGAAATATATTAACCCAATCACATACATGATTTAAGCAAGTAATTGACTTTGGTAACCACCTCAATAAGTTTAACAAATTTCTTCCATAGGAACTCTACGATAACCAATGGACAGACGCCTTTGAAATGCTACAGAAATCGTTTGACGAAGAGCAGTCAATTCAAAAACTCCTCTCCTGTTTGATGGTATGGTTGTTTTGTTTTGCCAGCAAAGGTAACTTTCTTCTAATATCCAAGATGATCACGATTTCCCATTAACACTAAGCTGATTCAACTAAATAAGTGTACCGTATCGTTTAAGCAGGCTGTTAATGCTTTTTTAGTGTCAAACCAATCCAATCAGTATGTACTAAAATGTGTCAATAGAACACGGATGCCGCGCCTGAACTTCACAACTATTCATTTGAATTGCAATGTTTTAAGTAACATATAACAAGACGTTGATTTAAAATCAATAAAATTTGCTCTTACAGTTACAATGGCAATCATCGATCCGCTTATACACGAATGGTTTATATTTAACATGTGTGCAAAATCATCAAAGCATCATACATGTTAAATCTTGTAAAAATCGCAAAAGCAGTAGGTGTCGCTCACACATCTATTTTAGAACTAGCTCTCGTGACTTAAGTATGCAACGGAGCAGAGCTAGTTTAATACGCTTCAAAGAGCATGAAAAGATCCTCTCTGTATGGTTTTACAAAAATTCTTTGGACTCGGTTGGTTAGGAGGAGATATTCGTTTGATTCACTTTCACAAACATATTTTGCCTCTAATAACTTACACATTCAATATACGATGCGCTCGCTTTGTTCCTTTTTAACTAGCTTGTTTTGCTAGATGAACCGGGTTCGATCCGCGGTCCATGTACATTTTTTTATTTTATCTTTTTTTATTGTTATTATTATTATTTAAAACTATTCCAAACAGTTGCCGTTTGATTATTAAAATAATACGATTATATTATTTTTAAATACGAACATCTGTAAACATGGCTCTTTTATATGTTCTTACTAATACTGAGGGGAGAGTTTCCACAATAAATGCCCACGTGTGTTTTCCTATGTCTTTGTAAAGTGTAATCGGGTGATTACGGCCACTATCGGCTCAGTCCGCTTTAGATCGTTTTTATAGAAATGTTTCGTTTTGATATGGAATAATTATTCCACTGAAGATTATAGGCAAGCTAAGAGTAATATTTGATTTAATTCATTACTGACTTCTGTTAAAATGAAGACAAAATACCGGTACCTGTATTCATGTACCGCCTGTACATGAACTATTTTCAATAACTATTTAAAAGAACGAACGTTATAATTACTTTAATTAATGTATATGTCGTAACCGCTAAGAAGTTAATGGGGGTATACTGGAATGCCTAAAGATGTCTCTCCGTCTGTCTCTTTTCCTTTCTCCAAACTTGTCCAAATCCGATCTCCTACTCTTTTCAACGTACAGCATGCTAACTTGCAGATATTGTTCTTTATGATATGACGTTGTGAATGTTCGATTTTTATCATCACACGTTTTAAAGTTACAAATGTTATGACCCTTTTTCAACTTATACGTTATATATATATATAACACGATGATTATTAACATGGACTTTATTCACATAATAAATTCTCTACAACCACAATCATGTGCCTCTAAAATCTTTCTAAAGTGATCTCTCTTTGGCCAAAATAGCACGAGGTTCACATGATTAATATAGCACAAAAACTCTTTAAAATATTTTCATCTTAAACGGAAAGGCCAGAGGTTTAATATTCTGTATGTAATGTGTATTTTAGTCATCGACATATTTTTAATTATGCTCCATGGGAGGTTAAAACTCGCCACACTCCAGGGTCACACGGTTTATACAGACATACCCATCACATAACTGTAAACATATTATTTTTTTTAATCACATTTCGCAAAGGTGTAGTACTTGTCATGTATCATTGACCTCAATACAGTTTTTGTAACTATGCCCCTGTGATCAAAACAGGTCTTGCCCCAGGCGTCACCATTTGCTACATATTACAACAGGCGGTTGCATTGGGGGATTTTGCATCACAGTTGCGACAAGCTCTAGTTTTCGTTATAGGCGTTGGTGTTTACTCTCGACAACGGGTTTTCGCACCTCACTCTTGTTTTTGGTATAATATATAAGCCTGAAGTTGTCTAGCTATGGTACTGTGACTGTTATTTTAATTCGACCTTGATATTATCCACTATGGCTATAATCACGATAATGCAAACAAAATTAAACCGCAACGAATTTAAATAAACTAGTCAGGTGCCTATCGAATCAAAACGACATTTTTTTTAACGATAATGGAAATTCTGTATGAAAACAAATAAGCACGTCTTTTAAGTACTAACCATGTATACCTGAATCATTTTGATTAGAAAGATTGTATCAACTGTATATGTTTATGCTTAGAATACACAAATATCATCTGCGCTATTATGTGTCCGAGTGTTCATGTCAATAAGGTCAAAACATAATTTTATTTGATGATTCGATTTGATTGATTGTCAATTGCCGTGTTTAACAGTGTTTAAAACTGGTTTTATTAACCAGACATTCAAAGCAGTTGAAAATTTCGGTTTATTTGATTGGGATGTATTTGCCGGTCGACGTCAAACTGGGGGTTTCCGGTCAATAACCTAACTTATGCCGATACAAAGTAAAGGGGGTATACTGGTATCAACATGGGCGTCTGCAAGTCTTTCCGTCTGTCTGTCCGTGAACCAAATACTTGTCTGGATGCGTTCTCCTTCACTTTTCAACGTACAATATTCAAACTTTCAGACATTGTTCCTCCTGATATGAACTTCTGCATGTGTAGTTTAAATCATTCTACGTAAACAAAATTGAAGATATGCCTCTTTCCACTGAGACATTTTATAACATCCTGACTTTTGTTTTTAAATTGTGTCTGGAGTGTCAACATGAAACCTAACAGGTAAGAAGATCTCATTTGGGGCAAATGTTCTGCACAAAAACTCAAACTCTTGCTTCCATTTTTTTCGAGTTTATGCTCTTTGCACATTTCTGTATTGAAATTGTGTCCGGAACATATTTTGAAAACTATAAGAGGTATCAACTTGAAACTTGATAAGAATGTATATCTCATTTAAGGAGCGTGTATTTTACAAGTTTTTGTCATTTATTATGTTAGTACTCAATTGTGTACACGGTATATCTTGACATTTTTAAGATGTATCAGTTTTGAACTTTATAAAAAGGTATATATCAATTAGGTGCGGTGCAGTGCATGAAAACCAAAACTCCTGCTTTCATAACTGCACAATTATTACCCTTTCTAATGGTCATGCTTATATTTTGTCCAGGACATTTCAAGACTATAATAACTGGTATCAATATGACACTGAATAGAGAGGAAGCTCGCATTGTTGAGAAACCAGTACGTCACACTGAACTTCCAATGCCCTCTGTTAACGTTGCATGCGGGTGGGTAGTTCAAACACGCCAGTGGCAGTTCTAGTTTACATTGACCTATTTTTATGAAACTTTGGATATAGCAAGCTTTCATAAAGACCTTACACAAGATTGCATTTGGGGCAAGTCGCGTCAAGGTCAAGGTAATTGTTACTCAAACTAGAACATATGTTGCTGCTTTACAACTTGAGTTAAGATCGAGGTACTGCGCTAAAATTGCGTGTGTATGAAGCTGAGATTGTATTTGGGACAGTCACTTCAATGTCAAGATCACTGTTACTAAAATTAGAAGCTGGTTTCCGTTCAATAACTTGAGTTCAGATAGAAATATTGCATTGAAATTGTGTGTAAATATAGCTTACATACAAAACTAGCTAAAAATCCATGTTGGGCCATTTTGGAAAAGGTTAAGGTTACTGTTACTAAAAATAAAAAAAACTGTTTCCGCTCAAAAACTTGCAATTTAATCGGGGTAATGTTCTGGAATTGTGTTGGTAGCTGACATGAAGGCCTAGCTTGAGGCCAGTTGAATCAAGGTCAAGGTCACCGTAACTAAGAGTAGGAAACAGCTTAAGTTTGGATGGAGGTAGTGCCTGAAATTGTGTGTGTAGGTAGATTGCATGAAGATCGTGCTTGGGATTGCGCAATCATTTTTATTTAATTAATTACTAAAACGCTTAAACTCGTGTGTTACGGCCTTGACATGTTTCTTGTTTAAATTGAAATGGGCTACTTGGATATAAAAACAATTTCGTTTTGCAGAATGTCCAAGAATTCTGTAAAGAGAAAGCAGCTGAACAAGTCAGTCAACTGAAGCAAGTAGCATACATGGGGTACTCTAAGGTAATTAATTTTAATCCTGTTTCAATTGTCTTGCTGAAAATTTCCTTACTATATGCTATATAGAAAGTAGTTTTAAAAAAACGTGCATTTTGCAAATAGTGATTGTTCTTTAAAACGTTTTTATATTTCGTACATCTATAATATTGACCCTATTGAGTTTTGTTTAGAAGAATATAGAATACAGTATTAGCTGTTAGTAACATGCACGAAAGCATAAAGCACAATTCAGTAAACTGTTGACTTGCATGTTAGAAAAAAATATACATTGTAGATATACACATGTAGTCAGATCACAGTTATTTATCAGTTAGCAGTTAGCATTTGGTAATCCTTGTTAAATGTATGATTGTGTATTTCGAAGAATGTAACCAATTACACAAACTTCCATGTATGTATCTTCCATTCTTATTGAACCAATATCTTTCTGTAGGAAGAGCAACTTACCGACACTGTTGAACTTAAAACATGTATATACGAGTTCAGAAAACGATCCGCTGAATCAAGCGTACAGCAGGTCTTAGAGGTATAGTTAGTGTTCACACCACTTTTCAAGGCAATCAGGAGTCTGTATTGTTTGAACATTCATACGCTCTTCACAGAAATGTACCATCTATAAGAGTTCGTTCTATTTTAAGTATAACAATTTACACTTTGCACATGAACTGCTAAACCTGCATAACTATGAATATTATTACCAATAGAAGGATGTTTTAATTATGTCGAAAAGAACTCCATTAGCACAGTATTCAGACCGTTCGCGGAAGATTAGTTTCACGCAAAATAATTTGTACTGTGAAACCGGTTGCTCATTACGATGACGCTTTTACTGATGTTGAGATAAATACAACACGAATATCAATAAGAAAATAACAACAAGAAAAAGAATAATAAAAAGCCCAAATAGGAATTTATACTTTTTGATCCATAAAAGGCCTAACAAGAATAAGCTTTTGAACGCACATTTCTTCACCGCAAACTAAACTAACGCAAATTATTATTAGACATAAAATCAAGCACTAATTGACATTCGCTCTGTCACCAAAAATATTATGTATGTTACTGTAATTTGAAAGTAAAATGTTTCAAATGTATTCTTTGTGTTTTGTATTAAGTGCACGTCCATACTCATGATAATTGGATAAATTCTCAAATGTTTTCAAAGAAGAGATGTATGGAATAAAATGAATTCCAAAGTGTTTTTATTTATGTCATATTCGAGTTTATTCAGTTATACCCAGTTTTGCTGCTCTTCTAAAATAATTAATAAAAAAGTTTTCATCTTTACACAGGCTTTTGAATCCAACTCTCCAACGTATAAAAGCAATCAAAGTATCTGGAAGTACGTCGAAGAATGTGTAAAACTCTGCTGGTTGATGAACGCACATGATCCACCAGTAGTATTTGCCGAAACACCACAAGAAAATGCAGATTTCAACATTGACCTGTATAAGCCATACACACAGAAAGGAGTAACCATGCAGTATCTTGTCTGGCCTGCACTTTTACTGCACGAAGGAGGATCACTGCTTGCTAAAGGTGTAGTACACGGGTTTAAAGCTGTGAAGAACCCTGAGTTAGGCACTCAAGCTGAAGCGGAAAGTGAGCCTTATCAGGGTGAGCCAAAGGTGTCGACTAACCATGATGATACTGCCACAATCGCAAGCGGTTCCGCGGGCAACGACAAAACTGGGTTTCAAGATGCACGTGTTAAAAGGGATGCAAGTAATGTCCACACACATTCACAAGCTGTGAAAGGGGCTTCAAATACAGGAAGCGCACATACTTTCAACAACATTCCAAGCAGCAATCAGCAAAACGTTACGACAACACAATCTGTTTTTTCTTGGTCAGCCGTTCCGACAAACCGCCAGCAAAAAAACAAATGGAAGACACAGAAACTAATTTACGACTTATAATTTTAATTTTAGTGGATCTCGCCGAGCCGCAGCCTCACATCCCGACAATGGAACAACTACCCAGCACCAGAATTTTAACGCGACACATCCCGACAATGGAACAACTACCCAGCAGCAGAATGTTAGGGCAACAAATCCCGAAAATGGAACAACTACCCAGCAGCAGAATGTTAGGGCAACAAATCCCGACAATGGAACAACTAACCAGCAGCAGAATGTAAGGGCAACAAATCCCGACAATGGAACAACTACACAGCAGCAGAATTTTAGCGCAACAAATCCCGACAATGGAGCAACAACACAGCAGCAGAATTTGAGCGCATCAACTCACGGCAGAACCGTTAAAAACAAAAGTGGAGCCCCTCCAGAAATGGCATCGTATTACGAATATTATAAATTAGGAAGATTGGAATGTGCGAAAAAATTGGGAAAGGATGTGTTCCTTAGATGTGATGCCTTTTACAAATCTCTTTTTGGGAATACAGAGTAATTAAAATTACATCAAACATGACTTATTGATGGTTATTAAATTAAATACGGTCGTGTACATATTATAATAACCAATATTAAAGATTTCTTGTTTGCAGTTGCAATGCTTCACATTTTGCCATGGAATAATAGAGACATCTCCTTCCCGGTTGGGTCAACTAATGCTACATTACATATGACACATTTTATACTCAACATGTAATTCTGTATATGTATTTGGTTCAGAGCCTGTTGTTGTTTTTAAGAAATATCATGTAGCAATATGAAACAAGTGGACTCAATTTTATCATCACATGTTGCTTGACTGTGTTTGCTTAAACGTTAGTCTTACAAAATAAGCGTGCTGTATGTATATACGAAAATGTGTGCGTGCACGCGCGTGTATGTGCGTGTGTGCGTGCGCGTGTGTGTGTGCGTGTACGAACGTTTGTTCGAATGTATAAACAAGAAATTGTAACAGGTTGTTAGTTTTCATTAAATGCCTCATTAAAACCAGCGATACATTTCGAACAAATAATCGTTCACTTTTTCTATACACCTGAATAGTGTTGGGCGCGAACACGTTTGAAGTTCAAGGGATTGTATTTCATGTTGACTTAAAAACAATGAAATGCATGCATTTCTCCTATAAAATAGAACAAAAAATGACAAAGTTGTAGAGTAAAAGATAATAAACATCCTCGGAAAGATAGCCGTAATTATATCTGTATTACCGGTACTTACTTTGTTTATTTATCGCCCTCAATAAACCAGGACAAATAATACTAAAACATAAATAGCATCTGCCATACGTTTGGAATGTGACTGCTAAGATTACACAACGTTTCTATTAAAGCGAGTACACACGATCTTATTACTTGTTTTCATAGAATAAACGTTGATGAATCGAACTGTCCGGTAAGTGCAGTGGTAAAGTCGAATATTGTCTATTTATTTCGTATCCACTTATGTATATGATTTGCGATGCAATTGGATGCTTCTCATCGAATATATAGACAATCCCAGAATCGATAAATTGACCGCCGCCATATTGGCTATTATGTCACCCGCTACTGAAAATGGTACTGAAGAATTAGGCAGATTACAACGTTATCATAGTGTACACCCGCTTTATTCCAATAAACAGTACTTAATGACTTCGCACATTACGATTGAAAACAAGTGAAACATGAAACCAAGTGTCGATATGTATCACATCGTAAATCAATATAATTTAAATAAAAAATATACACGATAGATTCATAAAATATTTGTCTCTGCAACAATATTCAGTGACAACACGTAATGTTTAAGGCCGAGTTGGCATTTTTAAGCATACCTTTCAGTAATGCCTTTGTATAAAATTTAATTATTTCTTTATGGATTTTGTTTTTTCAAGCATAATTATAGAGGTATAGAAATATCTAAAGTCTGAAGTAAACGTTGTGATTTTAGCGTTAATAGTGCCGGAGATATTAACAAAGATCTATCAATATATAAAGATTGGAAACATCCATTCAGACCAATTTTTTTGGATAGATCTTTGATATTAATAAGATAGATTTAAGGTCGATGTAGACAATTAAATTGATATCTGCCTTTGTTTAAGCCTATATTATTTCTTATTAAATGTCGTACTTTCTTTACTTTCCGGAGATATTCATTAAGAAACGTTGTAAGATTAAAGACTGAGGACGACTTCTTTTATTAAATAATACATATCTTTGTTTGTCTAAACAGTTACCATTTCGCTATTAATATTTCCCTTGTAAGTGTCATTTTAAAGGTAATATACAAATCTATAGCCGAAATGAAGTTTGTGATTCTAAAATTGTTCCGTAAATCTTTATTATCGAAACTCTGTAAGAATTCAGGTAGAGTTTTTTTTATAGTTAAAATTATGTATCTAGTTTAGTCTAAAACTAAAGTTTTTTTTTGCAATCTTTTATTCAAAAATCGCTCTCAAGCTAATACAAAAATATCTAGCCGGAAATGAATTTTGTGATTTAAATGAACAAGTATGGGAGTTATTCGCTTGCAAAACTGTGTAAGATGTCAGGATATGTCATACTTTTTTATTGAAAAGGACATATCAGCTTTTGTCTACAACTTTCTTATATTATTATTTAAATAACGTTTTACATGTTGCCTGAAATATTATTAAATTTTCTTAATAACATCTTAATTCACGATTGAAATGTTCAACATGAAAAATAATGAGCCTTAAATAAACTTAAATAGTTCCAATTGTGTTCTCTAGATTTCCTAAACGTATGTCTTTATTAAATTTTCGTAAAACGGTCTAAATTTACGCTTAAAAAATAAAAACACGAACAAAATAAGTGATTTATTTTTCTTTAATTACGGATTATTAATGACAGCAACATACATCTCTAGAAAAAAACATCAGCGATAAAGGCGCGAACGAATTCGCTAAATGGGAGGCGATGTTCCAAGTGTGGATTAAAAGCGTTTATGGGTTTGCCCGTGACACCACATGTCTGCACATGTGTAGATACCGTAATTAAGATAAGATATCACGCGTCACCTTTAAATAACATGTTAAATGACAATCAAGACCTTATTCATGCCAGGGACCTACACAAATAGGTCCATGTCCATGCTGTGTTTTATTACTCTTAAAAGAATGCAGATCAACCTTATTTCTACTAATTACTTAATAACTTATATTTAAAAAAAAACACGAACTATTATGTGGTTGTCAGATCGATAACAGAAACTATTTAAATCTTCAAATATATTCGATAAAACCGTTTTCCTTCTTTGTTTTGCGTAGGGACCTATACAAACATATAGGTCCATGTTTTTTTCTTCAGTACCGTTTTGGAGGCGCGCGAGAGTATTCAGGGGCGAGTAATCCGGGAGGTATCGATTTCTGGGATTGTCTATATCCTGCAATGTGACTCTACATTGTGCTGACATGGTTACACTTAACGTTATGAAAACGCTTTGTGGTTCTTTCTTCTTAAACATTCAAAACCATGAAAAAGGACCCAATAGGCCGACTGAAAGTGGCACTTAGATCGTCCCCAGGAAGCTATTTTCTTTATAATTATTTTAATTGCTATTGTTAGAAATATGAACAGACTGGAACATGTTCCTTTTAGTTATATTTACTTTATAAATATAAATTGATTTTGGTAGCTTTTGTTATTTTATTTCAGATATATGACAATCACAATGTCACATTCCCGTGCAACCGTCGCACAATCCCCCATAATGCATCATATAATTACCCATCATTGATGTCGTAAGAAGAGTTTGGCTTATGCTTCATAATAAGCAATGAATCTTTCGAGACAGAAAGGTATGTTCAAATAAAATATGAGAACGTCGTTCATCTTCTTCTTCTGTAGGTCAGTATTCACAAACGCCGTATACTCGGTATTTCAGAACTTGCATGAATCAGCTCTCACAAAATACAAATGCGAAGCAATGCTTAGTCACTAAATAAATACACGTGTTGTATTAAACATATACCCTGCATTCCGATTTGATCATCCTCCCACGTGTCATTTGTTCATATACAGACATACTTGTTATATGTGCAAAACAATTATGGTTGTACAATGTTTGACCTCCAGAAAACGTCAGGATAAACAAGATAACCGACATTTGACAAGTTGTATTTTCACATTTAACAATACAAAAAAAGAATTCAGAACATTATTGTGGAAAATAAATCAAAGCCACTAGACTAACATTTGAGCTCAAAAATCATTTGCTTTTGCAAAAAGACATTTTCTTAACCTGTCTACAAAGATCCAACGTGAGTTTGAAATGCAACGTCTATACGAAGTTTGAATAACGCGGACTTATGATCATGAGGGAATCGTTGTGATCATGAGCACGGGACAAAAGCCTTTAGTAAGCACATATTTCATGTAAGCATATACACATGTAAACATTATTCGAAATATACAGATAACAAAAATGAATGTGCTTTGGATTGGAAAACAAGGTCGATGTGACACTTATATTAATTCCTCTCCGTTTGTGTGGAGTTGCGACTATAATTAGTGTGGTCAGAAGTCTTACTGTAAGTGTTTTGTTTTTTCAGTTGAAAAGTGTAGGAGTAGACAATATTGAAGAGAAATATAAAAAATGGAAAAAAAAACACAGAAAGAACGTTATTTAATATGTAAACCTGGTTCACGGTTTGTTGTATAGCTGTAGAGAGCCGATAACATGTATGTCGCAAAACGTTTCGTTGCTATGATATATCGCTGTACATCGCGGAACAGAAATTCGTTCGGTCGAAACCATTTAACAGATTATTGGTAGTAAAAGGGCACCTTATATCGGCAAAGCAGTGCGATCTGAGGTTTGTATAATTTGGACATCTTAAAAGAGAGTGTTCGATTGTTTATGGAGACCCACAGGAACACAAGGGAAAAACCTCTTTAATGCCCATAATAAAATGCCATAATAAAGTGGTAATGTAGCAAATAAATCATGGCTGTCATCGACCTTTTATGTGGGCGAAACTCATAATGTACTTTACAAAAGAAAGAATTGTCAGTACTTTACCACTCTCTTTAATTTATTGAAATCTGAGACTTTACAATGGTGTTGCAAATATCATTACAAAAAGTACTAAACAAACTGTTTTAAGTTTAATATTATTTCAATGTTACATTAAAATAGAAGGGCGCTTATAACGCTACAATTCGTTCAAATTACATATATGTTGTGTATTTTATAGATCAATCATCTTTAGCGTATCAAAGCAATACATTGAAAGTTTAGTGAATGTGACTGATGTCGATACGTTGAATGTTTAATTTTGATCGCAATACATCACATGTATAGCCCATGACATTAAAGGAAATGAATAAATGAGAGTCCTGTGAAGTTATTCTTATTTGATTAGGTCACCTATGTGTCTACCGGACAATAGGTGCAAAGACAGCAATCCCTTGAGAAATACAAAACGGTACCTCAACTAAAATAATTTTGTATGTTAGTTTTGAGTTCAAAATATTGTGCAGTGTTGTAAAGGTAAGAGGAACGTGCTTTAAATACGAATCCTTTGACCAGGTAAATACTTTTCGTTGATCATTTACAGAATTTGACACGAACAAATGTCCATAGTTAGAACAACATGGTGGGAATTGTTACGAACATTTACTCAATTGTGCATATTTCAAATTCCAGTGAAAATAAGCGGGATGTTAACGATAGGGTCAGTTGTATTTATTTTATTGCTCTTCAACCATGATTTGTAGAATTTAATTTAACAGGAAATTGCTTAAACTGGAATGAACGACTCTCCGGAAATTAAACAGGTCTTTAACAATTCCTTATATCTCTTGTTAATGTTATTTTTGAAAGGCATTTTGTTAGAGAAGTTAGGATTTATTTTTCGGACAACACGTTTAATCGGTATATTTCGACGGTATTTATATCAGGATAACGAATATTCTATAGTAACTTGATGGATATTAGTCTTTAGTAATTATATCGCCATGACCGGATTGCATTGTTGTACGTTAATACATGGAATTCGTTGTGGCATATCGAGACTACACTCACATACGCTTTGTCAGACATACTTTTACAATTGTTGCACACTTTTGGATAACACACTATCGAATTGTCAACATGCAAGTTGCGAAAGGTGTTTGGAAAAAAACCACGGTTACGAATGCTGCCAAATACAACATGCAGTGGGAAACATTGTAATCAGTTGAGAAGATGGAATACATTTACTAAATATTATATTAAGTAACTCCCTACAAGCAAAATGAGACATATAGATATTTACTAGCATAAATTATTGACCAGTTAAAAAGGCATTCGTCTATCCATGACAGAGCCTGTATCAAGAACCAGTCTTTGTTATAGCATGACAATTTTAACGAACATTTACTAAATGATGCCAAATAAATTAACACATTCCATACTCCAGTGGGAATACATGGGTTGTTTTAACGAGG
This sequence comes from Dreissena rostriformis, assembly GCA_007657795.1. Classification (NCBI taxonomy): domain Eukaryota; kingdom Metazoa; phylum Mollusca; class Bivalvia; order Myida; family Dreissenidae; genus Dreissena; species Dreissena rostriformis. The sequence goes on along the minus strand of VMBQ01001126.1, from coordinate 40,358 downwards.
GTGTCATTTATATTTATTTCTTTAAACCGCTACCCGTATTTTTAGGTTTTAATTTAACTTGAACTAGTTCCTGTTCTTGAATAAACGACTAATTGAAAATTGAACAAGTCTTTATTTCTTTAATTTATCTCACACGCATTTGACTTGAAAGGCTGTAATTAATTTGTCAGAAATTTCAATGCTCTTCATGTCAGTCACAAAGTAAAGTAAAGGTTTAGCAAGGTTGAAAACATTTTTTTTTTACTTGAGTTGGAATATTTCTTTACAAAATAAATCGTTATGATAGTCAATTAGATATCCGTCGGCAGGTTGCAGTTTTGTATTTAAGGAGTGGTAATGAACATTTCACGGGCGTTGATCTGTTGAATTATATGTGAGTCACGAGAACACAATAACATACTTTTTCCAGACATGCTGATTGCACACTATTGGAAAATGTATTTTCGTACCGTCCTCATGCATACTTCGAATGAGATTTGCAGAGTGCTTCGATTGCTGCAAATTAAGATATGCATTGTGGGAAGTCGTAATGGGCCGAGGAGATGAGATACATTTACGAAGACCAGCATGGGTCTGTTCGGAGTTTTATTTTATTCCGTGTCAAAAAAAAAACAAGCACGTATAGCAAAAGTTATCTCAGTTATCCAATAAGCAATTGGTTAGGTTCTGGAAAACAAGAACAATACAAACACATTAACGATGTCATGTTAAGAAAAAAACAAATCTAGCAGCTGCATGTCAGTAGTCGAAGCACATTTAAACTAAGGAGCAAACGAATGACCCATAAAGGCCTGAAATCCCGAGATTAATCTTATCCAAGAAAGTGGTAAACCTTGTTATAAACGAATTCAATATGTTTTAAATATATTATGATGTTTCATACGGTTCGTAACTCAGTATTTTATTCTATTTATGATGAAGTTCATACGTTTTTATTTCATATAAGAAGTAAGTTGTTGAGACTCAATGGTAATATTAAAACTTATTCGGAATGAAGCTGACAACAATTTGACGAATAAATGCTTGTTGCTGATTTTTCAAATGTGAGTTAATGTACCGAAGATTAAGTATTACACACAGTGATGGACTGATCCAGTGTTAATACGTAACGATACATTACGTGAACAGTTCTTAGCTGAGAATATATAACATACATAAAGTTTAGTATACCATATTACATACATAGCGGATAATATGTGCTTATTATCCCGTTCATCGAATGTAATAACTACAGTCGTTACAAATGATTACGGTTTCTTATATAGGCAACTTATGTCGAGTACGGTGACAGAAGTACATGTTAGAACTCGTGCGACTCATTCAATCTATGAATTGTGTCTAGCAACGAGATACACCTGATTGTGTACATTTAACAAAACATGTAGATGTATCAATATATATTCCACCATAAAATAATGTTGATGAAGGTTACTCGCATATAATAATTTTGTCATTCACATTGAACGAAGAAAATCAATTACTTATCGTATGTTGGACAATAATTAATATCGATCTCACTCAGACATTGGACGGATAATCATTTTTTTATTTAAACTTCTTCTTTAGTATTGACGATTTTGCAGTGTTATTTTGGCAATTTGAGATCGGTAGCCAGTTTGAGCGATCAGAGTATAGGGAATAATGGTCATTGAAGTGCCAAAACGTCATTATGGACAGCCAGTTGTCTCTGAGAACTTAAATTCGCTAACTTGGGCTCCCAAATACAAGTTAACAATGGCACAAAATGTATATAAAAGCCCGTGTCTGTCACGAATTAAACAAATCGGCTGTTCATTCGTGCTGCGCTTTCCTTATCTCGAAGGAATGATGTTTAAAATAAATAATTCTTCTGTTACCATAACTTGGCGAAAAAGATAACACATGGTTAATGTATAATATTACAGAAACATAGAAATGTATATCATGAATGCCAAAAGCGCACAAAACAGGATTGAAATTTGAGAAGTCAAAACGTATACAGGTTATTATCGTGGTAGTGTTTCGCATAACGGAGATTGTAGCAATCGGATTTACTGTAGAACGTAGCGTATTATATGTTACATAGCATAGAGAGACTGATGACAGTACACATTTTGTATCAACACTGGTGCATTATGAAATCAGGACGTCACTTGCATCTTAAATGGTTAGTTGAAAAACAGTTTCCCAAATAACAATTTGTCCATGATAAGGTTTATCGTGTGCATCAATTCATTTATTTGTCTGCAACAAGAGTTTGTTTTATAAAGTATCAATTTTGTTTGTTAAGTGTGAGGCATCATTGCTTAGTCAACATCCACCAGTCTTTTTAGGATGTTGTTAGATGTTGTAAGAAATGATATATGTTTGATTCTTTTTTACATCTAACGAGGAATGGATGATTATGACTTAACGGAAATTGCGTGAAATTGAACTAACGATCCGCTGGAAATAAAACATGCATTCATTGCTTCCTGTTAACTATTTTACATTCGCTTTTGAATGGCTTTCAACAATTATTCAGAAGATTTAGGTTATTCAATGTCGACATTTTTTTTGTTTTTTTTTGTTTTTACTGAAACCTTGGTAATATTTGCCCCAGGATTATATATAATAATTTACAAGTGTACTTAAATGTCAATCGTCACTATTTAATTGAATATATGTATATACGTGTATTCAGTGTGAACCAATGTAAAAAACAACAGAACTTTATTGATTAATTTACTATAAGTTCACATGCTTCAATAAGTTGAATGTACACTTTAAATGTAGTAAACTCTATTTGTTTCCTTTTCATCCGCACATGCTAATGTATTTAATAATGCTAAACATACAAATACAAAGCGTATATTTGAATACTCGTACATTCATTCATTAAATACAAATCGTTAATGAAACTGAATCTGAAAACATGTAGATCGATAAAAAAACACTTTCAGTTATAATTTACTTACTAAACAAAGAAGTTATTGTTTTATTACATTCAAACAAGCAGCCAGCATTCTCGATACAGTTATTATTAAAAGTGCTCCGCGCATTAATATATCGAAGTATACATTGAATTATTGTAAAACGTCGACAAAACAATCCCATACTCAAGTGAGCGTGTTGATGCACTATGCGTCTAATCTCGAAAATTGTATAATCTAATTGTCCACATTTATAGTTCGTTCGAATGGGGTTGGGAGGAGCTCTCTCGGTCGCTAATGCAACCAGTTGAGGATTGCACCATGAAAATAGTTGACTCGTGCATTCGTAATAAAAGACACGAAGTTGAGTGTACGCTACGTTTACACCATGGAGTTTGTTTAGCATATCTCTATTCGCAGATTTGTATGACATTTGATTCAGCTTCGAGCTATAAAATGCATTCAGTTGAATATTCCATGGAATTATACGAAGTGAAAAAACCCGCATATCTTTTACAATACTGGAAAAAATGAACATTTAGAGGCAACATAATTTCATTACATTTGGTAAGGTTATGTATACCTCATGTATTCAATAAACAAACAGTTACAATATCAGCTGATTTTGAATTATCAGAAGTATTCCTGCATATACAAAAACAATTTACAATGTCATCATAATATATATAACAATACAAAATCTTGTCGCATAAAATATCCCGTTGAATAAATTACTTTTCGTTATCGCTGTCCGAGTATTTTCATGTATTTTCAAGAAAATTTGAATAACGTGTCGGTAGTATTCTCCAAGGCTGTATTGTAATATGGCCAAGGAAGTAAAAGACTAGAACACATCACAGAAGTAAATCAATATTGTCCAGGAATTGTATACTTCGTTTAAACGAATTCCATATGTATTTACAGATATTGATGACCCACGATGGGCAAGTTTCTTATTCTTTTTCTTATTAGAAATGTAAAAGATATTAAACAAGAGCTGCCCCAAGACATCGCGCTCGAATACTCGTTCGCTGTAATGGTGAAATATACAAATTGCTGTCTGTCTACTAATTTAATGACATTTAATATTTGTACAAGTATTATAGTATTTAATTCACGATGTTTGTAGCTACATTTATTTTACATTATTCGAGTTTAAGATGCATGTTTGTGATGGTATACAATCATTTAACACAGTTATACGTTTTGGTCTGTGAATGTTCATAAATACACTGATCACATAGGTAAAGTGTTATTTCAATATCAGTAGTGATATGTGAAGCAGTTGCACGCAAGCATGATTGAGATGTTCCACCGTTTATCTTAACCAAATTTCTTTGTACAAAAAGGGTCTTTATAAAAAACATAGTAATAGGCAAACATCTAATGTATATGTAAATATGTTTATGTTTTATATATCATAAAGCAGTTTATTATTTAGACCGTTAGGAATCATAGTTTTTAATTTATGTATCCAATATGTTTCTTTGCATAAACGGTCTAGATTGTTTTGAACAACATCAATAGGTACAAAAGAGAAATCTGATAAAGTGCAATCATTGTCGGTGGATCCAAAATGTGTAGCAACATGTGAAATAGGATTTATTGAACAATTTCTGATATCAAATCTATGGCTATTCATTCTGCGGGAAACATTCTGATTAGTTTGTCCGACGTATTGTTTACAACAATTTTTACATGTAATAAGATATATAACATTGCGCGAAGTGCAATCAACATCATAGCGTAAATCATACGATAAACCAGTAACACTACTATTGAAATTTGAACATATGTTAATATTATTGCAATGTGTACATCTTCGTCGGTTACATTGACCCGATAAATGTATATCAGTACTGTTATAAGACACTGAACTTCTTACAAGACTGTTACATATATTCTTAGGTCTTTTATAGGCCAAAATAGGTTTAAATGAATGTAAAAACTTAACACTTTCCTTGTCTGATAATCTTAACAAATCCCAGTATTTGTGTAAAATTTTAGCAATATTAGGAAGTGATGTGTTAAAACATACAGTAAATGGTATTATTGAAACAGTATTTCTCTGAGTAACACATAATGCACTTTCCTGTGTCATATTTTTCACTTGAGAAAATCCATTTTCAATAACATTTATTGGATAATTTCTACTTTTAAAATATTTAAATAAACTAGATAAGGACTGATTGAATGCATTATCATCAGAAATAATACGTCTATAGCGCTTTGCCTGACTGAACTTCTTCCGCTAATTTAACTTTATCGTGGGATTTTATACGAGGACAGAATCCTAATCCTTTTCCTAATAGAATGTAATCAGTGTCTGATAAAATACGGTCTGATAAATTCAAAACTGTCTCCTTACCCTGTTGAATGTGTTATATACATACAAAAGACCAAATTGATTTTTTTTTATAAATCCATGATTATGCAAAATCTTATGTGTTCAGACATGACTGTAAAATCAAATTGAACTCACAAATAGTGAGGCAGATATTACGTTAATTAGTTTGTTTGCATGTGCTTTTTTTGTGTTTTACTTTGCAAAGTGAATGTATTTAGGTAACGTAATTGAAGGCCGTTCTATGTAATTTTCTATATGTGTGTGTGTGTGTATATATATATGTTTCTCAATATCGTTTTCATATTCTTGCAATTTAACCAAGCACTTTCCTCATATGTTTGCCGAATCATTTGCATAAATATTCCATATATAGTATTAGTCACATGACATGTCAACATACAATATTTATAACGATCCAAGAATCGAACAATCAAGTTTGATATGCAGATATAATGTTTACAGAATCCCGGATATTGCATATCGTAATCTACATATTCATGTTGTAGAAAGGGCCCGAAGAAGAATTAAAAATTGAAAATGTAATTATGTAAGTTTGAGTTATAATAAAAATGTTGTGCAAACTTATAAGTACTGCTTAATCTATAAGAATAGTGAAATTCCAGAAACATTATCACGGGATAATTGTTTTTATCACATCAACCGCTGGGTGTTATTTTTTAAAGCCACACAAAGAGCCTCAAGGAAAATAAAAAATAAATATGCTTACCAACAGTTATACTATAACTATGGGATTAGTGAAATTCAAAAAACATTATAACGATATTTTTTTTTTCATCAAACCACCCGCTGTTTGTGTATTACTTAAAGCCCCACACAAAAAGCCTCGGGGAAAAGAAAACATAAATATGTTAACCAACATTTACAACCAATACATTAAATAAAGCATTATGCCCATATGAAATTTAATATTTTGAAAGTTAATGCGTTTTGACTACTTTTATTTTTATATATTTTTTTTTTTTGTCAAAGTTTCTCCTTTAATAATTCAGATGCAAAATCGTTTGAAAGACCGTTATTTTGGTATATTAAACGAGTGTCATCTTATACAACTAAACTGGAATAAAAATGGTAAAGAGTATTGGTAGAACATATTGAAAAAACATGGATAATACAGACAAATTACATGAATACACAGAATAAATGATTTATTTTAAATGTCTTTTGCTGTACAAATAGCCGACCCCCAATATGGCTTGGCAAGCGTACGACGATTGGGGGCAGATATTTTCATGAAAAGCATTGCCGTTGTAAAAATCACAAAACTAGTAAATAATCGAAGCCACTGTTTATAAACATTTTTATACTTAAAATGATTTGTTTATAATTATGTAAATAAAATCAAATATACATGAAGTTAATTTTAATGTGGTAAATGAATTTTACACCTCTTAATACATGTTCACTAGTCATTTAAATAACTGTTTTAATTATTTATTCTTAAGTGAGCATCGTTGATTTTTTTAAGGCAAATGACAAATTGCCTTTTACAATACAGTACCATACAAACAAACATTAACATTAATAAATTATTATTGAAGCAAGGGAAACCACATTAGAACAGTCATTGCAAAGCATTGGGGTTTGAACCGGTTGTAAGGTATTCTAAACATCACACTAGTTAGACCAAAAATAATCACAAAAAGTTCCAGTGTAAATTTAACCTCATTGCATCGCAAATTCAAAAGCAAAACAGGAAAATATATGTTCGACATAAATGACATAAGAAATGGTAAATTAGATGGGAAACGGACGTATATATTTATGAATTTCATAAATAATGTGTTTTATTACAGTGGTGGCAATTATATCCTGAAATGGCCGCTAAATATAAAGTAGCAGACTAATGGTATTGATAACGACGAATCGGAGAAGTTATGATTTTTACAATCCAAGTTTAAAACAAGGACGATAAAATATCGTAAATTAATTGGCCGTTGGATTGTCATTATGACCAACATTGCGTCAATATCAATGCGGCTAATTAGACTCACAACTACAATTGTAGGAAATTGTATTAGTATAAAACATCTCACACTGTTCACAATTTGACTACCCTGTGTTTAATTGCCATGTACATTACTCAACCAATATTTATTTATGTCTCATGTGACTTTATTCTGTCACCATCCCATGATAACCTAGAACATTATTTTCCTTTACGGTTAGAAACCACGAAACCTAATTCCCATAGAGTATGATTGTTAAATAGCAAATTCTCACAGCGTCATCTAGCCGTCTTAAAGTCTCAATTTATTTAATTTCAAACGTTTTAGATTTGGAATCTTTTCAGTCTTTAGAAAGATACTTTGCTCTCCTTTGGAACTGCAAAACACAAAAACCATTCTGATAGAAGTTCTTGCGGCCTATACTTAAGCTACTGACCGTTCGAGAACTAAAATGCACAAAAACAAATTTGTATTTTTGTAAGTAAATTAATAGAGCACTGTCCATTTTATACATTTCTCAAACAAATAAACAAAAACTTCTTTATATATGTCCTTGTTGTTAGCATATTGTCGGGATTCTGTTACTTTTTTCAAATTATAAGATCGTAGAATATTATTCCATTCTGTGAACGCTCACTGTCATGTTATACTTTGGGTTGGATACGTTTATGTAATAGACATTTCTATCCTTAAAACCTATATATTCAGCTCTTTCATATACGCATTAGTGGACTTCCGTTTTTCCCACCATAGTAATTTAGAAAATGATTCATCTTAATAATATATTTATTCCAATCATATGGACGCAGTGTGCAAAACAATCAAAGCGCCATATGAAGCTGGACAATCTAATATTCCCACAATTTCTGATAATGCAAGACCGTATATGCCTGGACAATCAGGTCCGAGAGCTATGGCATCAACGAATGATCGAGTGAGATGGACAGGGGAAAATCGTTTGTCTTCACATTGAAGCACTAAGTTTGGTGACGCAGGCATTTGAGTGCATGTTGTTCACCGCGGAGATTAAAGTTTGATAGAGATGCAAAAACAATATAAGGTAATCGTAAGTTTGTTGCTAAGTTATGAGCTTTAAACTTAAAGACCGTTAGTATGATTAACAATTTATAATAAATTACGTAATACTTAGACTATCAGTTGAACGAATTGTTTTGTGGCTATTTCCATTTACCGGTAACAAATTATTAATTAGTGATGCATTTTTGTTACATTTTATACATATTCTCTAGCAATGTTTTACATATAGTAAATAAAATACACATTTAAAAAAAAACATTACATGTGGGAGTTTGAAAAATTTAAAGAAACAGCAAACTGTAGAGATTGATAGTTTGTACAATGGCATGATCAGGACGAGAGCAGTATGGGGTCAAATATGTGCGCGGCACATACTCTAGCGTTCGTATTGGGCCGAATGGATTGTGTTCGCACATTTTTTCTTATTGAACGCGTAACTGACAGAGTGCGTGTAATGGTCTCGCATTGTCAACTTTTGTCATTTACGCAGTTCATGAGCACCACATGGGTTTTCAATCTGTGAACAGTTATCTGTCAGCAGTTTGATCTAATAAAGTTCTCTATGAATCTGTGACTGCCTGACATTAGAGAAACTTGCACGTAATCGAATATCTATGTTGCATTATTTTACCCTCGATATTCAATCAATTGCTTATTTATACGAAGACGGAAAACTTTGATTATATTTGTATATAATAACTTACAAACGTTTGGTTCTTCTTTGCGTATATACACTTGCAAGGTCCGTTTTGTAGGTTTGTTTTCAAATGTCAGCGAGCCAATAAAATAATATAGTGCCCTGAACAAGCGGGAACTATTTGACATGGGTTTTCCGATCAGTTCTAGTGATGTCCCGGCTGTTATGGGAAACGTTTGCATTTCAACCAGTATTAATGAATTCCGTGAACGTATACGAACGTTTATTAGATACAGTGTTTAAAAGAAAAGACGAAATAATTCATGCTGTTTTTTTTAACGAAAATCGCGTCGAATTTTGAAATAAGGTCAGTACGCGCGCGGTTGAAAATAAACAAATGGATTAAAATCTAGGAAGTTTGCTTAAATATTTCTTGTACGTCATATTTTATGACCGACAAACCATATAATAACACGAATAATTTCAAAACAGGTTTTCTTTGTTTAAAATCATAAAGGAAATACGACATGCAAAAATGAACGCCGACAACATTGAGGCTAGTTTTTTTTTCATTTTTCATGCCACTTTTATTTCTTTTTTTCAATGCCAATACTGACATTCCAAGAACAAGTTTGTCTTAAATATTCATATATAAATTTCTACACCTGAAATTTTATATACTTTTATCCCGTTAAACTTGTATCCATAATACTGTAAGAATAAGTATAGATGAAGAGTATCGGCTGTTCAGATATAGCTGTCAGTTATAAACTTGGAACTATTATTGACAAGTGTAAAATCATGCCGTTTCAATGTCATACCAATGCGATTGCAGTCCTTTGTAACCAAGATGCAAGTCATGTCACATCATACTGACTTCGCTTGAAGTACAATATATATGCAAACGATACCCAAACGTCTCCCTCATGTGCGAAAATTAAGTGTCTCTATCCCCGATTGTATTGCACATTCGCAGTAAAATAGATTGCGGGTCATAAAACTGTTACACCGACTGATTCCCGGACATTTATGTTAGCCAGCGGATGGCCGTAATGATCGTTGTCCCTAACACGCTTCCTCGTCGCGATACGATTGGATCACATGTACAGCTGCACTAAGACATTACCTCGACGACTTACAAACCAGGAAATAATGTGTCATGTTCAGTCTAGTTCGTTTTGTTTTGATTAAGTATCGCCGCAATATCGGATCGCCGAATAGCACACTCAAAAATTCATATGGATTCTTGTAATAATTAAGCTCAAAGACCATCCAAAAAGATTTTCTTAAAATGATTAGCACGTGGAAACGTACATGTGATGAAAACTGTATGAATGCATGATATATCTAAGCTTAAACTGTACGTTTATACAATGATATTCAATAAATTGTTTACGTTTTGTAGTTGTATATCGGTCAATACAAAACAATGTGTTCTAGAGTAGGACTAAAACAACAATTGCATTAGGCCCAGTTGCTTAATAGCAACGCCTCAGAACATCATCAGTTTTTCATGTATATTGCAGAATGATAACGATTACACGAACTTATAACGATTCTTATACAATGTGATTCCTATCCGTGCAATTGACATGAGAACGTAATGTTAAATGCTATGCTCAGTTCTGATACTTGTTTGCGCCATTAATGAGTAGTTTAACACGCTTCTCATGTTTTTTGTTTATATATACAGTGCGCATCAGTCGGAGAGTTGTATCATGTTGTAATGTTAAATAAATCATCTGTATAGGTCCTCCTAACATTTGCTATTGACGCCACAGCGTCCGCTTGAGCTATTGCACATTAATCAATAGAAGGTTAAAAGCCGAGAGAACATATATTTATGTAGCGCATTCGATATTTCTAAGTTGAAGCTCTCGTCCCAAATCGGATTGAATGTAATTGGAAAACGCACGACGNTATATCAGCACACTTTATTATGGGGGTGTTTGTCTTAAGGCAGGTAATGGGCCCAGAGTATGTCTTCCGTCTTATCGAACTATTTAACATACTATGTTGATTTATCGTCTTTTCTTGAAATTAGTCAAATACTATACATATTCACGTATACAGACGTTGGCGCATTATGCATTGAAATAAGAAGCACACTGTTTACAAAATATAAAACAATATTTAATGTTGATTTAACCTCACAGTTATTCGTAATTAACATGTCATAGAGTCTCCGACTTTTTGTGTCAGTTCGGAAACAAGTCGGTGGGAAACACATTTACCTTGTACATTAGATCTCATTGGAGCTAAACTTCATGTAACATGTAAATGGCACATTACTTATATTAGTAGTAACACTCGTAAAGGTCAATGATTGAAAATATGTTTTCAATCTGTTTTTTGCTTCCAGAATACAAAGATAATTCTTGACCAATACTATATGTTATGAAACCTGTTGTGCATTTTTATCTTTTTATTAAAGAATGTAATTTAGTCCGATCAATGTAAAATGCTGTTTCAATATGGGTTGAAACACTTAACCCCGAAATAAAATTAAACGAACTACTCGGATTTTGAAATACTATTTTGTTTGCAAGTGTTCATAGGATGATATCCATAAGTCTCAGGGCTTTTTTCCCATCTATGTAAAGCGGCACTGGCCCTCTCATTTGAGTGGCGGGCGTTTCAAAATTGTATACAAATGAGTATCAAACTGTTCAAAATTGTGAAAATGAGTCGCGAACTTTTTTAATTGTGAAAATTTGAGTCGTGAACGTCTTTAAATTGTGAAAATTTGAGTCACGAGCTTCTCACATTTGTGAATAACGGCCATTCTCAAAGAAAGAAAACAAGCCCTGATACTGTGTATGTATTGGTGCCTGATAGACTTGAGGATTAAGATACAAATGCTACAGAGAGAGAGAGAAGATATTTGATACAAATAATGAAGGCTATGGCCGAAACATGTATACTATTTAAAAAAATGAAAATAAAACTGACGTGTTTGTACCATAACGTTTATATATTCAAATATAACAGCGTATAATTAATGTGTATAACATGTTTCGTGACAAATTCCTAAAATACCCATCTGAAAACATAACTATGGCTTATAACAAATCCATGGAACACATAGATTGTGCATCAGTCGCTTTGTTTTGCTGAAGTAACATAACTAGATTGAATCTATGATTTGGACAGAATATAATTCATCAAAATAGCGTCAATTAAAACATCTTGCATGGAAAAAACATTTTTTGGCACAATGGCAATAAGAAGATTCACTAATAGAAACACGGATTTGATTCGAAACACACAGCACTAAGAAACTTTCGTCAAATACATATTGCTTATATCAATCACTACTTAGAAAGATAATAGTTTGAAGTTATGGTAATGCCGATCTTAATGGTTTGGGAAACTCGGTGTCTACATTTACATGTATATTTACATAAAAATAGCCATAATTATCTCACCTTTTTTCACATTATCAAATGAACATTTTCAGAAGGTAAGTCACAGTTCAGTAATTATACATGTATAACTTACAGTAAACAATTATATAAATGCATGTATAACACGTGTTTATATAATATAGTATTTTGAGTTTATTTTTTGTTGTTGTCAATAACGGACATTTAAAATGGCTTACAATTTGACGAAAACTAAATTCTGGTTTGACATTGTATATTCCACAAATACACAAAGATGTCACTAATTTGCTTTAATAGTGAAAATGTATGTAAATTGATAAGTATACGTTCACTTTGTGGGCATATACATGTATAGTGTTTTTGTTTTACACAATAACATGAATATTTTATTTTTGTTTCGTACTGTATGATCAATTCCCTTCATTATGTTTAATACATTATTCCTTTATTTGTGATTTCAGACAAGCAGTTAAATTATGTTTTTTTCTTACGTTTAATGTTTCATTTTATGTATGTCATGCATTGTATATGCACTTGGTAACTTGCCCCACATATCCGACTAACGGTTGTTGATAAGAGTAGCAACATTCCAAACATCATTGAAAAGTCTAATCAAGGTCGACTATGATACGTTACAATAGTTATAAATTGAAACAGAAACGTGAAGCATCACGGATTTAATGAAATTGTATTGTCCAATAATGATATCGAATACACCAACATGTCATGGGACTCTATTTGGAATCTACCAGATATCAGATAAAACTTGTAATGAGTAATACGAGTTTGGACTGGCACACGTGTTCACCATTGGGAACAAATGTATGTTTGCATCAATTTGAGTGTTTACTAATAGACATTTATTTATGCTCTGATTTTGGAATATTTTTGTTTTAACTAATAACTTATAATTTATTCTATTACAATTTTGTGTCGTTTGGTTAAAAAATTAACTTGCTAAATGTTCTCTTAAAAGTAAGTAACATAGTAAAAATAAAGAGTAGACGTATGAAATTATAGCATTGTTCATACTTCTATATGGATGTTTAGTATACGCAGATGCTAATTGCAATTGTGGCTGTTAGTTTTGTTGTTGTAATTACATTTTTGATATGTTTTAAGGTTTCACCTAATATCGCCTACCTATATAGGTTTTCTGCCAACGTCTTTTCGGATAAATGGAAATGATATATCATAATTTAAAATATTTTCTCCAGCCTTTTTGTATGAACATTAAGTTTCTTTTACTTGCTTTAAAAAAAAGCCAACCGGAGATTAACATTGATTTCTCCCCTGATAATGTTTCTGGAGATTTATATTTCCTATTTGGCTAGCATGGACTTTTGAGGGTAGACCCTATAAATATTGTGTAGAATAACACAGCAATTATAGATTTTATATCAAGAGAATAGCAAAATATCCATGAAAAAGGTCATTTAATGCTACCTGGTTACTTTTTCGGAAAATGTCAAACGTTATATATCTTTGTCAAAACCTAACTACCTCCTCTATGAATTACAATATTGCTCATTATGGGAGAAACGATTGATGGAGGTATTCTCTACCAATATCTTTCATTAATTCTATGTCAGTATGTAGCACTGAATGTGCGGCAAAATATTACACACTGGAATATGCTATTTTTTTGCAAAAGACATGTTTGGCGCAAGTGCTTGAATAATTATATCAGAGCTTCAGACCGTTTAAAAACATTTCTTGAAAGTATATTCATTAACAAACCCACCGAAAACAAATTAAAATGTTCAATTTAATAATCTATTTTTAATGTATTGCATTAAACACACATCTCGTTTTTATCGATACTAGAAGCATTGTCTAAAATTGGATGGCTATTTTGTTTCTACCGACCTTTACTACTGACAAGCAGACCAACAATGTGGGAAATGTGTCACGTGTACAGGCATCTAAGGCTTTCCAGAAAGATCTTATGTAAAAGTAAATGTGTTTTTTTAAATAACTTGTTATTTTTATTGTCTAAACGAAATGCTTGGAAGCGCATCAGACATTGGTATGGTAACTGAATGAAACGACGCGTGCAACGATACGTGTTTCTCAATTACAATACATGTATGTGTCGTAATGAAAGCGTGTTTATATGTTTCCAAGCAAAGACTGTGTTGATCACGCGTGACACGGTTGCAAATATGTCCCATATACAGTATGCTAGTTGGTGTTATGTGTTATGTTTCGAAGGTCATTGAGAAATCCCTGAGATAAATGTTATATTCACGGTTCAAGAATACTTCGCTTTACTTGAGGCATCGATACTAGATATTTTTAACACAATATTAGGTAAATGGCCACGTGACAAGTGGCACCACGTATTAAAACAACATGACACTGTTTCGAACTAAAGATGAATCAACAATACAATTTTCTTAGCAATTGCGTTATGAAAGAAAAACGCGCATTCTTTGAGCAATAACTTTCGTTACAAAAATAGCCCCGATGAATGTGATATGGACATGTCACTTCTTCACATTCAATTACATTAGACAGTTACGGTTCTGGTGGTCTGGCCTGTATACAACCATTGAGTAGTTAAATAGTGATTAAATTGAAATGTATCCATTTTTATCACTATTGAATTTAAATCGTGATGCAACGTAGTCAATGTTTATTTAGACTAAAATGTTTTATGAAAAAATCTGGGCCAAGAACCAATTCTTCGCACATCGCACCCAGTTTTATTCATGTGTGTATGTTTGCTTTGTACGTGTGTGTCCTGTCTACTACACTGGTTGTGTGTCTCATTTTTTTGGATATCGGTTCCCTGCCACACATTAAGGACTGCATGGTGTAATAAGGTTTCTCTCCTGCTAGTGCAGCTGAAGGTTCACTTAGTGTATTTTTTATTAAAAATATAACATACACCAATATGCTTCCGTGTTGAGGGTCGCTAGTATGCAATGACAGAACATCGGTTTGGGGCCTTCAACTTTTATCAATTCGTCTTATTAATATTTTCTCGGCGAGATTATTACGTTCCGTTCAACGGGATGTATTAAGCACAAACGGTTGGATTCTATCTCGGCCATTGAACAAAATCAATAGTCTGGTATTGATGTCTTGACTTGATGAAGGCAGGAAAACATTTTTAATTATGTTCATTACCGGTGTATTAGCAAATTTTCGCAATACATTTACAAGAGAACATATGATTTATTATGCAATTGTCATGACAACGACCAAATTATACATATGTGATATTTTGTGATGAAAGCCGTGTTATCATGACCCCGACCGATATCAAAAGTTAACTCCGCCCAATATGTTAATAAAATATTAATGTCCGAAAACAAAATTACAGCCCGCAATCATTTGAGATTATCATGCTAATATGAAATGAAAATGATCTTATGCCAAGCCACCTTGGAACATTTAATTTGGATTGTCTTACAAAAATAAACATAAACGCGATGATGTTCAGAAAGCATTAATGAATGATAACTGACGCAGCAATGTCTGAGTTACACAGTACAAGTCATTCAAAATGACAACTGTCTATCTTATTAATAAAGGCTGAAACGGAATTCAAGCATGCACACACATGCTTACTCGTACATTTTTGTAACAGTGTATGAAACTCTCTGAGAATGAATGGGTTGACATTTGAAACTGACTACTTGATTTGAATGTGTGGCCTATATCTTTGCAAATTAACGAGTTCTACATTTATTGGGACAACTGAACCAAACGCAACAGAACATTACATGCATAGATGCATATTATCTTTATTATAAATTCAGCATTATCAAGTAACGGATTTGGTACGGTATAATATATACATTAAACTGCTTTTGTATATTTGTCAATCACGTTCAAGAGGAATAAACTTGTACTTCAACGTCTTCTTGACTGGATAGCAGGGGCGTTTCGCTACAAAAATAAGTTGAACATTATGTTAGACCTTTTTGTTATGTAATTAGATTTCCATCATTCATCTTCTGTACTGTTTGAGAATGTTAGCAACTCTTAATTATTCTTTTACAATCATTGGATGATTTAATATTGCATGTATTTGACACCCAAAAGAGATCGTGCACCCTCTGTGATGATGACAAGACAGCGGTAAAGAATTGGCTCTGTGTTAAAGCAAGAAATAAATACATGTGTGAATTTAATATTTGTACCATAGTGTATGATCAATTCGCTTCATTATGTTCAATACATTATATATTTATTTATGATTTCAATCGATCAATTGAATTACGTTTTTTATGTTTCATGTTTTATGTGTTATGCACTGTTAAGCATTGTGTGGGCACTTTCTAAATTGCTTCACATAACACGACTAGCGGTTGGTGTTAAGAGTTGCAACATTTATTTATGGAATTCCACAAATCCCTTAAATTTGGCATCACGCCTGATTATGTAACTCTGCAATAGTTATATACTGAAACAAAAACGTGAAACATCACGGATTTAATGAAATTGTATTGTCCAATAATAAATTCGAATACACCCACATGTCATAAGTACTTCGAATCTACCAGATATCAGATAAAACTTGTAAAGAGTAATACGAGTCTGGGCTGGCACATGTTCACCATGTTTATCACTTATCCATATGCGTAAAATGATTTAAATTTATTTTATTGTTCTACATAGTAATTAAGAACATCGTTGTATTAAATAATATGCATTGTGTATGTTACATTTCTGACGACATTGACTATGTTTATAATAATGCTCATGGGTCTTTTTGACCTAACGCATTGTAGATATGTTTATATCGGGTTTGAATTAAACGTTCTTCTTCTTCATGTTCACCATGTTTATGGGTTAAAGTTAATTAATAACTTATACTGTATCGTATTAAGGTTTTATGTCTTTTGGTCCGAACAATAAGGTATCTAAAATGTTCTCTTAAAAGAAAGTAAAAGTGTTAAAATAAAGAGTAGACGTTTGAAATCATAGCAGTGTTCAGTGTTTAGTATACGCAGATGCTAATTGCAATTGCGGCTTTTGGTATTTGTGTTATAATTACTTTTTTGATATGGTTGAAGGTTCCGCCTAATATTGGCCTACCTATATAGGTTATGTACCACCGTATTTTCCGATTTATGGAAATACCAGATAATAATTCAGAATAATTTGTCCAGCCTTTATTTATTAACGTTAAATTGTGGTAACTTGCCTTAAATGAAAGACTAACATTGATTTATCCCGATAATGTTTCTGGAGATTTATATTTCCTATTTGGCTAGCATGGGCTTTTGAGGGTAGACCGTATTAATATATTGTAGAATAACACAGCAATTATAGATTTTATATTAATATAATAGCAAAATATCCATGAACAGGTCATTTAATGCTACTATGTTACTTGTACGGGAAATGTCAAACGTAATATATTTGTTAAAACCAAACGACCTCCTCTATGAATTACAATATTGCTCATAATGGGAGGAATGATTGCTGGAGATATTCTCTACCGATATGTTTCATTAATTCTATGTCAGTATGTAGCACTGAATGTGCGGCAAAATACTACACACTGGACTATGCTATTTTTGCAGTGTTACAGTTGTAACATATAGTGCTGTAACAACATTTTTATTTCATCCAACCATTTTTTGGTTTACCAAACATGTACAATGCAAATGAAGTATGTCTTATTACTGGATAAATTAAATGGATAAACTCCTTTATTTTTGAAAATACAATACATAACATGCATGTCGACATATTTCATAACGTTCTTGCTTCTTTGTTCGATGTTTCGTTACAAAATTGACGAAGATAATTGTTGTCATTTAGCAAAGTGCGAGCAACAAAATTGCCTTTTATCTACGCAAAGTAAAGTATTGTTGAATATATAAACAAACGCATAAAATTGTTTGGCATAAATACATTCAACATAAAGGCTTTCAATGTTCTGCTGACCTGCTTGCCTGACAATTTAACAGCGATCAGCTCTAATCGCATGACATTTTGTTTCAATATGCATTGAATATAATGGCGCAAAAGAAGCGCATTGCGTTGAGTTTTCTTTGAGTAAATCGAATAGCAACAACAGCGCTTCTATTGTATCAACAAAGCACCATTCGTAATCCCTTTTACGCGAATCAAGTCAAGGCCGTCATCGAATATTTACTCATCAACACGAATTTATACCTCATCGCCTTATATTGTTGACAGAGTTAGAGTTCAACAAATGCTTCAATGCAAAGTAATAATATCACCGGGGAAATAAATTAATCTGACACTTTTGATACATACGGAAGTTCTTGTCAGAATCTGATTTCTGTAATTGAAAAACCAGCGGCGTCAACAGGAAGTTTTTTTCTCGTATCTTGTCTGATACAAGTTAACCCTTATATACTATGAAAAAATAAACCGGTATAATTTTGTCTTCTAGCTACTTCGTCACATATGTGGAAAATGAAAAACATATTATTGAGAAATTTTTAAGATATGTACATTAATATACGATAAAACTTACACAAAATACTGTTGAAACATAAAATACTTGTTAAAACAGCGCAACAATAACGCAAAACATATTTGAACTGTTTTTATTCGACTTTTCTATTGTCGTCTGCATCGCCGTCAACATTTGCATTTGTTCTGTTGTTTTATTTTAAAATGCAAATTAAGTAAAAATATTGTTGCAAAAAGCGTAAAGTGCTTTAAAAAAAATCTTTTTAAATGACAAAAAACAAGTCCAAATGATTATCTCTTTTAAATAGCGCTAAACATCAACTTAGAATATGAAATTCATTAAATAAATTTGAAAGTCAACGTTGGTAAAAGTCAATTTTAACAAGGTAACAATTCACAAATATTTAATGTTCAGTGACTTAATACAATTATTTCTTATTTAACTGCATGGAATGATGAAAACATGTGCAAATGTAATCATATATTAACCTGATATATCTGCAATGCCATTCAAATGAATTTATGGTCAGCCCATCAGGTTTCAAGAACACCTGTGGTGTGAATTAAACATTTGTGTAGAATTGTTGATTAGAAGAAAATGGCTTGAAGACATATTCTTTTTTTAGCTATGAAAGACATCTTTTGCAGTGAAGCGGACCCATGCGCATATGTTTGATATAGGACCCTGTTAGTACCATGTGTGTTCATTTTCATTAAGATTGGCCAATACCTTAAGAAAACATGTCAACTATACAAAACCGTTACACAAACAATAATTTAAGATCAAGCGGCAATTAATTGCAATGGTGCAAAACATTAAAAAAAAAACAATAAGCAGGGGAAACAGAATGAGCATTTTTTTGAAAGTATTATTTGGTAGAGGGCCCTTTAATAAATTTGCATAAAGAATCGCAAAAACAATCAGTAATCCGACAATGGTGAAATATTCCTGGTTAATTTTATGTTCGTAATACAACCAAATAGGACGAATTTGAATAAAACAACACATCATATGTTTGTATTTTATTCACGTGTAAGTGATTTATGTTTACTCTAAATCAATTCATGTGTTTAAAATAATGTGCTACCATCAAGAATTCATTTTAAGAGAAAAACAATGTCTTTTCGCCATTTCGGTTTGCATTCTTGCAATTTTGTGTTGGCTTTATTGACATTAAATTCTATATGTGGTCATGCTTATTGATATTATATTGATAAATTAAACATAAAATTATCGCAATGTCCATTATTTATTAATTTATATTATGTCATCAAAGCAACTCATGTGATCAGCAATATGTCCTCAGTTCCAGATATAGCTGGAGATGCGGTTGAAGAAGCCGTTCACATGGGTTGCGAATGAGCTGGTTGAGAAGGAGTTGGCACCCTAAAATGAAGAAATGATCACACTACTATCAGGTGTCATTTTGGAAAACTTTCAGAAATCGGAAGTGATAACAAATGAGTTGTTACCGAACCTCATTCCGGATAATACCCTTAAATGGAGAACAGATAGCAACTGGCTTGACCCCAATGCCATACTCAACATAACAACTGGGTTTGCATCTGATATCATACTTGAACATATAGTTACTTATAAAAATGATAACAAATGAGTTGGCATCCTTATACAAGAACAACTTGTGAAATTGGGAACTTAGACGGTTCCAGATACCGTACAGAAAACTCGAACTGAATATTTCTAAAACTAGCTTAAGTTAATACTGCAAATAAAAAAGAAAGAAAAATTAAACAATGTTTTCATTGTGAAATTAGCGCAAACGGTGTTTTTATATTACATGAAAAACGTAGGCAATTGGAATAGAAAATTAAACCACTCGTACCGTGTGTCACGCAGGCCGATTATAAGTCGCGTTTCTTCCATTCCCATCATTGAGCTGTAGGCATCGCCGTTTGTGTCCAAGAAGTCACAGAAATCCATGCCTTCCACTTCACCTAGAATACCAGTTGACTTAAAATATGGTGTGCGTGTCATCCTTACTAAAGTTAATAACTTTAGTAGGATTAAGCATGAAGTGTTTGTACCGTTTCATAAATTGCGTTTATAACGTCTGGTTTAATTGTGTCTTTGATTTAATGTATATGTTGTTTAATGTACATTTAACCTAATTTAGTCATTGTTGGGCTAAGTGTGAAATAATAATACTGATTTATGCCCCCAAATATTTTCCACTGACCGTACATAGGCGATGATAAGAAATTTAAGCATTTTTGTTCTGTACGATTTGTATAGGAAATGGGTCATTTGCGGAAATAAACGACTAACGGATGTTCATAAGAAAATCGCATCAATAATGTTTGAGTATCCCAATATCCTACTGCGTATTAGTTTTCTTGATTTAAACGAACTACACTACACTACACGTGTTGATGGAATATTCGGTATATGTGTAAACGTACTTTTATGCAAGACTTAGTGTTTTGTAAACCAATCATGCATGTCCCATGGTTAATCGGTTTTGGTCTTTTTCGTAATGTAAATGATACTCTTTTCATATTCAATGAAGAGTATATGTTATTTTACCTTCATTGCAGTTCAGAATAGCGTTGATGCCAGCGATTTTGATGTCCAGGCATGAGGTGGAAGATGACTCGCATATCGGTTTCCTGTGACCGACCATGCAAATACTGGTTCGGTTCAACCACAGCTAACCTGCAATAGAACCAAGGGCCCAGTTGCTTCTTATTAATCATTGAAAGAGTTGCATTATTTACTCTATGAACTTAAATGTATTATACAAAAACAAAACAACACAATAGGCTGGTCTAATTTATGTTTTTTGTCTTGCTATGGATCAATTAATTCAACGTATATACCTAATCTTATTTTCAATGTATACTTATTTAAATAAAAAGCAGTAGTCGTTTCTGTTATTTTTATAGTTTTTCAATGATGATTTAATTTCATGATCTTGTATGTGAAAATATGGAGAAAGAAACGTACAAATTTGTCAAACGTGTCATAGTTGGCATTGATCTTAGAGCAGAAGTGTTTGCTAATGTTCCTCGTGTATCCACGTGAACCGCATGGGAATCCTCGCTCCAAGTAATCGTAGAATTCGCAGCGCCCCCATTGAGCTTGTTGAAGGCACTTTGAAAATTCAGCAGCAGGGACTTGAAATAAAAGACAAGCGCATTAAATAAGGTATTTATATATAAGACAAAATTATGCAAAATTAACCAGTGATTGTCATTGTCGTTCAAAACCACACCATTATGCCTTTGAGATTTCTGTAAATGTTTATCAGATAGGATGAACAAAACATATGTCCGCATAAAATCTTGAACTTCACGAATTTGTTTAGTTAACTCTCAAATAGGAATTGGCATAATTGCTCTTGTTTTATACTATATCTTAGTATTTCTTCCAAAAAAAGGAGTTGAATGTCGATTTATTATTGGATTCTTATTTTGGAAATTTTATTCTAAGCTAACTCATTGTCTATACATTTTGGCATCAGGAATAAATATAACCACCATATCGTGTGTCTCGTATTATAAGTATCGTAGTACCAAATCTGAATTTTGATCATAATATCATGATAAATTGAGTTCAAATTGCATTTTATTTTTGAATAGGTCTACCATTTTTGTAACACGTTTAGACCCTGCTTTGTAAAAGTACTATTAAAATGAGTAAACATGTAATTTAATGTGGAAATTTGAAACAAGTGTCCTTTATTTGACATTTTGGGCGCATTATCTGATAACACACAACTCAATTGATTTTATATATTTGCCATTTAGGTAAATAGCTTTGGGATTCTGCTGTTTGGGGCTCCTTAAAACCGGTTTCAATCCCCCAGTGCTTTGTATTGACCGATCCAAGACTCTGATCCCAGATTTATTCATGTTTGTTTGTTTGTTATGCCCTTGTGTACATTGCCTTGTATTTGTTATGTTCTTGTGTACATTGCCTTGTATGTGTTATGCCCTTGTGTAGATTGCCTTGTGTTTGTTATTCCCCTGTGTTCATTGCCTTGTACATTTTTGTGTGTCTCAATGTTTGGCGAATTGGTCCTCGCAACAAATAAAGAACCTGCTGATAAAGTTAGGTTTCTCTCCTGCTGGTGCAGTTCAAGTTTCACTTTGACCGTATTTGGTTGTTTAGGAGGCAGTACAAGCCGTCAAGATAAAGACTAATGGTGACATTGACAATATTATATGTGAATGTGAATTTCCTCGAGTCTAATATTGCATTAACTAAGTTTTATCTGCACATGTTTCCATTTGCGGAAGACATGGATGGTTATTTTCTCTTAATTGTTTATGGCATCGTTAATGAGTTTTATGATCGGTGCAACTTAAACAAACTATAGAGACGAATAATACATGCAACAGATAAAAAATAGGCCTGACACTCACCGAACATTGAATGATAATGTTTGAGCGAACATAACGGTCACATTTTAAAGTACATATACTTTGTCGTGGCAAGAACCACGTGGCTAAGTTTAACGTCAATTTCAATATGTTGTGTAAACGCCAACCGACGGCACTTTGTTATCAAATGTCCCAAGACTGTACTTTGTTGTGAACAGAGGGATTTTCAGCTTCATAATGTAACCATTCATATAAACACTTTTAAATAACTTTGCACACATGTGTATCTGTAAAATACTTTCTGTTTTACGCAAACAAATGTGGCTACGTTCAATGTCAATGTCCATTTGAGAGATCAACGATCAAAATACAGTACTTTATTGTTAAATAAGGGGGTGTCCTTTGTATGACTGGGCCATGAATTTAAGCTTTAAAAATAAATCGAGACAAATGATAATGATCAGAGTAAAATAAAGTCATAAATTAACAAGATTGCTTAACTTGTCCTCAAACAAATCCTTGTCTATGATTGGTGTTATCTTGTAATGTTCATCCAATTATACTTGGGTCATCAAAAGTTTAAAAGATAACAATTAAGCGTCGCTCAATAATCTACTGTTATATAATGATACTTAACACTGTGAATGATATGAGTACTCGTACATTTGTACTATGATAACAAACAAACAGCCATGCAGATGAATAAATTTCAGTTTTGGAAAAAAGGTTTTTGCTACCCAATCTTCTTTGTAAACACATTAATAAAAAAAGACATGCACCATTTAGATGAACATATGTCGACAAGAGATTTTAGAGTTAAAAGTCTAGTAAGATAAAATGATATTATAACCAATACACTGTACTTCAGTATAATGACGTAGAAACGCCGCATACATATACGTCAAATGCTACATTTAAATAAATTCGAAATAAACATTAAAGAATGTTCTTTTTTTCAAACACTCAACTTACCTTAAGTTTAAGTTATACTATTTAATATTTAACTGTGTGCATTACTCTAAAATATAACAAAGACGTGTGTGTTAGTAAAATAAAATAAAAGTGTCGATTGTTATCACATCGCAATATAGTAATATAAATAATATAGTAATTAATACTTCCATATGTATATTTGGTCAGGCAAATAGAGATAAAAACACGTTTAAACAGTTGTAATTTGTTGCGAAATTTATATATAAAAATGAATATTTTACTTTAATTAACCTAACCCTGATTGGCAGCAATAGGAACATTTGTGTTGTCTTTGTCTCTAAAGCTGAGCTAGGAAGGCACAGCAAAAACATTCCCCACGCACACTGCACCAAACAGCAACACCAACGGCTTCATTGTTATATCCTTCTTTAGTTTGCTTTGGTTTGTAAATGTTTCGGGTAAACTAAATGCGAGACTAGATATAAAAACGTCATATATTTATATCAGCTTTTTATCCATTTTTATCCGTAATACAATTGAAGCTTACAGCCGTTGTCAATACATATTCAATGACTGTTTTCCCCTGAATATGAAAGCGCCAGTTGTTACACCCTGTAATAATCTTCCATTCAGGATAAAGATATTATTGTTAAAACACATATTCAGCAGTGAAAACCATGAGTGTTTGTACGTTTGTCTATAGAGTTTCTACCTAGAAACTTTCGAGTAAAGTATTCATTTAGAGGTCATTTCGGAGCTCAATGTCTATTCCGAAAAGTAAATTAGTGTGGAGATTGGAAATCATGAAGTCTTGTCGTGTCACTACTCTACTATTCGCATCTCCAGAAAGACATATTTATTGTTGTCACAATATGAGGATAGTTTATCCTTATGTTTGCTAAAAACATGGAAAGAGTAAAAACGCGAGTTTTTAGGGTATATATTAATCAATCCTAGTATAAGGTCTTGGTCAAAGCCAGTTATTTCATTATTAATTTTGGCCGTAAAACATCATCTGTGGAATTTGGTACAGCATTTACATGTGAGAAAATACTTTGTCGTACATAAACCCGGATTTTTCCTTATATTCTTGGGAATCCATATGTGTCCCAGGGACGCTGTATCGTCGGTGGAGGCTGCTTTGAAACAAGCTGTTGGGCCTTTTCCGGCTGACGGTTTGAGGGTTCCCTGCTAGATGCATGTTGGCTAGGATTCATCCCACGGGAAAGCGATGGTGAGTGTGTTTTATTTTGCGGCGTTCTGTGCTCAAGTATAGGGGATGCGTTGGCAACGATCTTGCGATGCGATGCTGCTATGCTTGAGTTGTTTGACTGGGCGCACGAGTAATCGCGACATTTTAGCTGTGATTAGGATTTGTCAAAATTACTGGATGGGGTACATTGTGTGTTTGTAAACACAAGTTTGTTATTTGTTACACAGCTGCCTTGCATGATGGAATCTCTGTTTGAGAAGGCATCGGCGGAAGCGAGTCCATCTTGGGTAATTTTGTCTGGGTAAACAATGCCCAGATAGCTGTTTGGATTTTCTTAGGGTAGGGTTTGTACTGTTACCATATTTTTGAATAGTCTCGGTTGATATGAAAACGTGTCTCATGGAGCTTTCTAGCATTTGAGAGGATGTGCTCAGTGTCACGGAAATTTAAACAGTATATAATGATCGGTCTTGTGGAGCCGCAGCGGAATCTAATAGATAGATAAGAGCTCTCTGGGTTGTTACCGTCGTTATCGTCATTAAGTTATAATAAGTTATGTTGTGCACTTAGGTATCGGCAGTTATTTGAAAACGTTTGTAGATAACAAGTTGTAGCGTTTGACGGCCTAATTATTGAAGATGTTGGAAAGTTAATTATGGCAATGGCGTAAATGCCACACAAAGCATTCATGTACGCGGACTNCCTTATTCTGACCAAACATCTACATTTTGTCTACAGGTTAATTTACATAAAATTCCCTTATAGTTTCGATTGGTCATCAGTGTCCATTTCTTCACGTGCTTGTTGTTGATTGGTTGAGTTATAAATGTATAGAATTTCTGACACCCTGGATAAACAAAATTATTCAGGTATTTACACACTTAGCGAACAATCATTCTAGATGTGATATGAATTTGTAATGTACTCTTATAATTCAATAAAATCATGCTTCCCATCGTACATTTTGAATGATCAATGCAACCAGGCAGACAAGATGATGCAAGTTTGTTCTATTAATGTTAATAAGGTCGGCCTATTTCAATAGTTATATAAGATAATATCACTTGAATGTTAAATATACAGTCTCCAGATTTTGATTTCTCATGCACGAATATTTCGTGTTCCTACTTGCTAACAATAAACCTTCAAACATAAATTCCTATCATATTATTAACATTATCTGTATTATTAATATTATCTGTAATTAAATTGCTATACAACATAATATTCATGTTATAAGAATAAAAAATATGCATATGCTGCTACGTTACACAATATCAAATGCCACTGTGGTGCAGAGGTAATACATACGTTTTTGAATTAAAAAGTCTCGTGTGCTATTTCCGCGAGAGGGTTCATCAATGTTTATTATTTTATTTTTTTGGTATTTTACTAATTTGAGACTATTCCAAATAGTGAGGTGTTAAAATAAATACATTAAATGACATTAAAAAACAAACATGTGAACAAGTATTTCCGTAGTCAAAAAAAAAGGTTTTGTGAGTATTTCCTTGCTGATCGGTGTAGGTACCATGTAAACGAAATTTGTGTAACGATATGATTTGATGACGAACTATCCATAATTTTCACATATTTAAACATACGTTTGCAAAATTGAACTACTCTATATGGAAACTTTTTTATTCTGAATATCTATGCGCAGGTGAGCAATATGAACTGATCAATGTGAACTATTGCGGGCCCGATTGCTTTCGTTTGCAAATGTGATACATGTTATTCAAACATTTAAGCATGTTATGATAGTTGTATATAAATACGATTTGTTTAATACAGTAATGCAACATCTTAAATTCTCAATTGCAGCATGGTTATGGCATATTCATGTGTTCAAGCGTGGCTACCCCTGCATGTGACGCTGGAACTTACAATGTGTGCAGTGAATTTTTAATATGTTTCTATGTTTCAATCAAGTATACATCAGAGAAACTTTTTCTGCTCAAACTTTGAATTACCCTTCTGTCGTTATTTCTTTTGTGCAATTATGTTTTAAATAACTTGTGTCTAGAGAAGGGTATTTTTTCTTGTTTTCTGATGGGGTATACAAACGCTTGTGTGCATATCAAAGGGAAGCATATTGAGGGTTGACAACTTAATCTAGCATTATTCGGTAACTTTTTCACATACTGTGATTTTCGCCTTGAAAGCAGAATACCGTGGCAATAGGAAATATGCGATGAAATAGCGGCCAATCAAAATGTCGTATACTCGCATGCCTAAAGCATATTAAATGTGAATCATACAGAAACAAATGTACCAAAAATAAACATAACATAAAATTATGAGCGAAAAAGAAAGCTTCCCAATCAGGGAATCGAACCCCGTCCGCCGCCGTGAGAGGGCGGAATCCTAACCACTAGACCACTTGGACTGTCGACGATTGTGCGATTAATGTGCAGGCTACATACTTATTCTAAATACTTGGTGATTTTACGCAATTATTGTTAGGAAAGAAAGTAAAATAATCATAATCAAAAGTTAATGTTTTATTTTATTTTTAATCGCATGACTAAAGCATAATAAATGTAAATTATACAGAAAAACATATCATAAACTTATGAACGAAAAAAGAGAGCTTCGCAAGCGGGGAATCGCACCCCGGCCACTAGACCACTTGGGATATCGAACATTCCGCGATAAATGTACATACTTATTCTGAATACTTGTTTGTTCATTCGATAAACAGAGTTCAATTTAAATGTTAATCTTATATACATTTTAAATTTGAATATACCGAAACAAATATACCAAAAGTAAACATTACATCAAAGTATGAACGAAAAAGAAAGCTTCCCAAGCGGGGAATACAACCCCGGCCGCATCCGTGAGAGGGCGGAATCCGAACCACTTGACCACTTGGGAAGTCGAAAACTTTGCTCTTTATGTACTAGATACATACTTACTCTTAATACTTGATAATGTTACGCAATCATAGTTCGGTTAAAAGTAAGCTGATAATAATAAACAGTTTTTTTTAATAATCGCATGCCTAAAGCATAACAAATGTGAAACATACAGAAAACATATACCAAATATAAACATAACATAACATTATGAACGATAAAAGGAAGCTTCCCAAGCGGGGAATCGAACCCCGGCCGCCGCCGTGAGAGGGCGGAATCCTAACCACTAGACCACTTGGGATGTCAAATATTAGTGAAAAATGTACGTACTTAAACTTAATACATATACTGTGTGTACACTCGATTAATTTACACCGTTAACTTTAAATTTTATTACTATATACATTTAATTGTACAGCAGTTATCGTGTAGGCTCTATGTCATATGTGTACAGTTTACTTTAAAAAATGATCTTCATTCTGTCTGCTATGTAATATTTGTTGATGGAAGCCGGTTTAAACTAAAAAAGAATCAATTGTGCGGACCTTAACAGTGTATGGCAGCCCCCGTGTAAATTTTAAAACTGTGGGAGAAACAAAATTATTATTCTTGTTTCCAGTAGAAGAAACATAAATGGAAGGTTGGCATACGATTTTTTCATACTCTGAAACAGGGCTTTGTGAAATTTCATATTTAATAATTAGTTTTCAGACTGTTATATATTTTCGCGATGTTTTTACTTTCGATTTTGACATTAAATTTTTTATGATTTCGACAGGTAATCCGTTGTAGACAACTGCAAACACAGTATTTACAAGGAACATATGTTTGATTCGAAAATAATCTAATTAATGTTTCTTTAACCATCTGTATGCATGTAAGGACCGATGAGTCATATTTTGGAATGCAACTGGATTTCCACTTTCACTTTCTATTTTAATGATTTATCGAATGATTTTCGAGGATGCTATATCATGATCGCCAGCAATACAAACTGCTTGACTGATTATAGCACTTTGTTTTATTTTATTGTGAAAATAATTTCTGTTTACTCCTATGATACATGGTATTGAATTTTGAATTGCAAATATCTCTTACTTTCTGTTTTACATGATTTCCCAGAATATCAACATCAAAACAAAAACTGAAATTGAATGACTGAATATAACATTGTTTGTATACCATAAAACATTTTTCTCACTTATCAAAGCACAAGGACTTAAATGGAAGGTTCACTCATACACTAGTTGTGTAATACATTTAAAAGAAACTTGTGTTCAGAATAACAATAGATTGCCATTGATTTATTGTAAAAAAAGTTGTTGCAATGTTAGCTTTTGATTTTGGCATATTGTTTCTAGAACCTGAGCAGGCATATGGTTCGATCAATTAAAACTCAAATATGGTATTTCATGGTTAAAAGATGGTGATATTGCACCATGATGAATGGATGGTGAATAGTTTTACAATTTCAAATTTCATAACAAAGAACAGTAACATTTCTTTAAACCTCTGTATCAACATTTGAAAAAATGATAAATTATTATTTTATAACATAACAGACTACCTTCATTCAAATAGCACACATTTCTTTCATTATTTGGTGCTGAATACATTTGAGACACACTCTGAGAAAAGGTGGTTTAATGCATGTGTGTAAACTGTCATCCCAGATTAGCCTGGGCAGTGTGCACAGGCTAATCTGGGATGACTCTTTCTGCCCCAACTGTGTATTTGCTAAGAAGAGACTTCCTTTAAATGAAAAATATCATACAAGCCGAAAGTGTCGTCCCTGTTAAGCCTTTGGGGACTGCACAGCCTAATCTGCAACTACACACATGCATTTAACCCCAGTTTCACAGAGCGAGACTTATTTATAGCTTTATTATACGCTTTTCAAAACGGGACGTTTAATAGTTTCACCCTTGGCGGCTGGCGATGTCCACAGCACTGTCCGCTCTCTAATTCAAATAGTTTTCATCGGATCTTCACCAAACTTGGTCAGAAGTTGTATCTAGACAATATCTAGGTCAAGTTCAAATATGGGTCATGCCGGTTCAAGAACTAGGTCAAGGGATCAATGGGCATATCTTGTGACTATTTGGCACTCTTGTTTTTTATTGTTTCAGCCTATCAGAATGAGCTGAAAGCCGTGAAAGATGAGTTGGCAGAAGTTGAGGAACAGCTCCGTAATTTGTTGGACAGAAAGAGTAACTTGTTGAAAAAACAAACCCAACTGGAAGGTCTGGTGAAAAATGCTTCAAATCAGGCTGACACAAACAAGAAATGGGATGGAACTGGTAAAACCTTTTAAAACTTTAATTGTTTGAAAGTATTCCTAAATTTGACAAGCAACAAATAAGAATATCATGGCATATGATATTATATATTCTTCAGCGAAATTAAGGTTTAAAAGTTAAGTTTCAAACCAGTGTAGAATGATAACGCAGAACAGATCCTTTGTCAGTTCACAAATACCCGCAAGACTTACCTTGCTCTAAGAGAGCATACTTGCTATCAGCTTAAATGTTTTAGCAATGAATCATAAAATTACTGTGCTGAAATACTCTACTACTTTCTATTTAATTTCTGAGATTTATTGAAAAGATTTAACATGTCCTTAAATCTTTTTAAAATGTTCAGTGATAATGTAATGAGAACAGGAACAGTATAGTGTAATTGTTTGCCCTGTAAATAACTTATATAACTTCATGCTTATAGTGTCTCTAACTTGATTCAGAGACAAATATTTCAGATAAACCAGGGGGTTTTCTGCTACTTAAAAAAGGCCGTGAAACGGACCTTATCACAGAGCAAACGAACCGATCCCAAACCGAAATTGTAAAAAAAACTAATGATTTTTATATCTCAATTTTATTTCATATAACATATAACAAAGTATATAACTATAATTTATATTATTCTGGTCTCCTTATTTAAATTATAGGCCTGAAGTGTCAATATTAATTTTGTTGATAAAAAAAAATCCCAATTCAGGGCCATTGCTACACTTTGGGGGATTGGGGCCAGGCCCTTAGGGGGGGGGGGNTTTTACAAAATAGGGGAAAAATATATACTCTTTCTGGAGGGGAATGGGGCCGAATAACGCTGAATATTTAATCCAAAAAAAACACTGGATTGTATACATTAATTCCTCAGCGAAATTAAGGTTTAAAAGTTTAGTTGACCAGTGTAAAATGATGCAGATGCTTTGGCAGTTCACAAATACCTGCAAGACTTACTTCGCTCTAAGATAGCATACTTGCTATCAGCTTTAATGTTTTTGCAATGAATCATAAAACAACTTTGCTGAAATACTCTACTACTTCCTATTCAATTTCTGGGATTTATTGAAAAGATTTTACATGTCCTTAAATCATTTAAAAATTGTCAGTGATAATGTAATGAGAACAGAAGCAGTTTAGTGTTATTGTTTGCCCTGTAAATATCTTATATAACTTCATGCTTATACTGTCTCTAACTCTATTCATAGACAAATATTTCGGTAAATCTGGGGGTTTTCTGCTACTTAAAAAAGGCTGTCAAACGGACCCTATCACAGAGCAAACGAACCGATCCCAAACTGAAATTGTAAAAAAAAAATCTAATGATTATTATATCTCAATTTTATTTCATAAACATATAACAAAGTATATAACTATAATTTATATGATTTTGGTCTCCTAATTTGAATTATAGGCCTGAAGTGTCAATATTTGTTGATAAAAATAATCCAATTTGGTCCATTTTGTTGATAAAAAAAACCTTAATTTGCCATTTTATTGGTTTAAAAAATCCCAATTTGACAAGACTCTTTTTCCCATAATGGCTTGAAAACCCCCCTAGTTATAAACTAACAATTGTTTACTGTAGCTTTTCCATGGTCAAGCAAGCTCACGGACACATTGCAATCGGTGTTCAAGATGTCCAAGTTAAGGCCCATGCAGTTACAAACGATGAATCTCACACTGTCTGGGAAGGATTGCATTCTCATCATGCCTACCGGGGGAGGCAAGAGTCTCTGTTTTCAGCTGCCTGCCCTGCTATCAGAAGGTAAGTGGAATGTTTTGTTATATATGAGCCTTGTTCTGGGAAAACTCGGCTTAATGCTTGTGCATAAAGTGTCATCCCCAGATTAGCCTGTAAAGTCCTCAAAGTTTAATCAGGGACATTTTATTTCAGTCTAAACTTGATTTTTGTTAAGAAGAGACTTCCTTTAAATAAAAAGTTCCATAAAAGCGGAAAGCGTAGTCCTTGATTAGCTTGTGGAATGACACTACGCACATGCATAAAGCCCAGTTTTCATAGAATGAGGTTCATATGAATTGATGGTCATTTTAATGTGCATATTATCAATAATAATATTTCTAAACATTCCATAATAATTCAATGTTGTTAATTTTTAGCTCGGCTGTTTTCGAAGATATCACAAGGAATTGTCATACTCATAGCCCTCTCGTCTGCCGCGTCGTCATAGTCGTAGTCGTCGTCCAAAAACTTTAACATTGGCCATAACTTTTGCATTATTGAAGATAGCAACTTGATATTTGGCATGCATGTGTATCTCATGGAGCTGCACATTTTGAGTGGTGAAAGGTCAAGGTCATTCGTCAAGGTCAAAGGTCAAAAAAAAATTTTTTTTTTTTTTTCATGTGTATCTCATCGACCTGCACATTTTGAGTGGTGAAAAGGTCAAGGTCAATGATAACCTTCAAGGTCAAAGGTAAATAAAAAAATCCAAGCACCCACTCTCTTGTTTAAATATGCATAACTGTATGTGTCCTTGTATGTGACAATAATGAATATTGAATGGACAATTATATGCATGAACAAAATGTATATTTAATGAAGATTTGCTTTGACGGGAAATTTGTTTATACAAATAATCGCTGTTTTTTGTATACTTGCAATTCAACTGCATTATTAAAAATCATTGCCATGGCGGTTTGTACATACAGTAGTTTTATTTTTCAATAACATTCTGAATTTTATTTCAACCCAGTCAGGCACTCTAGTATACAAACAAATCTTATTAATACTCGACCATCTTGTTTTGACGCTTATTTAGGTATCTAAACGTGTTTCAGGTGTGACGTTAGTCGTGTCACCATTGGTGTCCTTGATGGAGGACCAAGTAATCGGGCTGAAATCTTACGGGGTTGATGCAGCCATGCTGAACGCCTCTTGTGACAAGGACACAATAAAACAGATTCAGGAGGCCATGGTCGACAAGAACGCCAACATGAAGCTGCTCTACGTCACACCAGAGAAGCTTGCAAAGAGCAAACGGTTCATGGCACACTTAGAGAAAATGTACAAGGTCGGGAGGTTTGTGCGGCTCGTAATCGATGAGGTGCATTGCTGTTCTCAGTGGGGCCACGACTTCAGACCAGGTAGGATAGTTTGAAATGAGTTTGAAACTTCCAAATGCTTTTAAAGGGACTTGTTCTCAGATTTTGGAATGTTTTGAAGTTTGTCATTTAATGCTTTAAATTGATAAATATAAACATCAGAACTAAAGAGCTCCAAATAAAAACAAGAATAAAGGTTAAAAAGAAAAAAAGAGAAAACAAAAGTTAACCACACCAGGGCTTGAACCACTGACCCATGGCGTAAAAGCCAAGCGCCGAAGCCATTCAGCCATCCGTCTTCACGCCTGTGTGTGTGTGTAATTCAGAGTTTATGTTCCCGTCGTCGTTGAGTCTTTACGACTACATTGTGCAGACCTGACCATCCGTCTTCACGTGGGTTGCCAATTTATTTTATACTTAGTATAACCATCCATGTGTTGTTACAAAATATAACTATAACACAAGAAATCAAATTCTTAAAATCGTTTTGCGTCTGAGACGCTTTTTAATTTTATCAATTTCTAACGATGTTTTTTCGTAAACGAAAGTGTTTTTCAGTATAAATCTGCGGCATTAGTGTTATTTCGCACACTGATGTACATTGTTCATTTCTTGAATCTGTGACAAAAAGTTGAAAAATTCTCATTTTGATTAACTGTGAACAAGTCCCTATTAAGTTTTTTTTTTATTCTTGAACTCACTTAAGCTTGACTACTAGTATTCTCCTATAGTCCAAGGTCATACACTACTCACCAACATGTTGTCGTCTTCTTAATGCTGTGCTTAAGGTAAACATGCAACATTTACATATCACTTTTTCTACTACAGAACTCTGACCAGCAATTAAGCAGAGTTATGCCCCTTTGTGTACTTTGACAACTCTTGTTAATGTTGTGCGTACATAGGGCCAAAAAACCCTTCTTTCATGTAGCCGAATATCGGCTGCTTCCCCAACCGAATAAACCACTTTTTTTCCCCAAATGGAACTCAAAACTCCAATTTGAGGGATAAAAAAAAAAAAAAAAAAAATCGGAAATTGGGACGGGTCCACTTGGGGATCTAAATCCACAGTCAGTGCAAGTTTGTATCGGTAGAGAATCTGTACCTTCCTAACTTTGTGGCCACCCAATATAATTTTGTTCATGTATAAACTCCATTATCCAAATGAAATACAAATTTCTTATTTTGCCCAAATAAGAAAAAATCGCGCTATTTTTCCCCTAAAAAAAGGCTGAGGCCCCTTCCCCAAAAAGGGTGTTTTGGCCCTGGTACACAAACTCCTTGTCTCTATATGTAATAAAGCTATTGAGGTAAAATTGTACCTAAGTGTTCATGGTCTCTATGAACATTAACTGACCAAGACTCATAATTGTGATCAGCTTTTAAGGGAGTGCATTCGGGGCCAGTGGGGTCAAGGTCAGTTTGACACAAACAAATAGAAACAGAGTTTGTGCTCAATAACTTAAGTTTGTATTCAGATATTTTACTGTCATTGTGTGTGTTGGTAGCTTACATGCAGATCTATTTTGGGATTGCATTTGGGGCTAGTGGGATCAAGGCCACTGTTGCTTAAAATAGAAAAATGGTTTCCCCTCAATAACTTTAGTCTGGAAGGAGGCATTATGCTGTACTTTTCTGTGTAGGTACATGTAGCTTGCTTGGAAAGTTAATTTAACTCAGCTAAATTAGGTAATTGGTAACAATTTGAAAATCTAATTTCTTGGCATGGTCACATTTTTGTTGGAATTTATAAATGTTCAACTTTAAGTTTACATATACTCTTTATTGCTACAGATATTCAACTCCAAAAATGTGTTTGTGGTAATTTTATTTGGTCACTGACAGAAAACATATATTATACTCACAAAGTGGAAATATGTGTCGTGTTCTGAGAAAACTGGGCAAAATGCTTGTGCGTTAATTGTCATCCCTGATTAGCCTGTGCGGACTGCACAGGCTAANGATAATTTTATCAATTTATAATGACGTTTTTTCGTAAACGAAAGTGTATTTTCAGTATAAATTTGTGGCATTGGTGTTATTTCGCACACTGATGTACATTGTTCATTTATTTCTTGAATCTGTGTCAAAAAATTAAAAAATTCTCATTTTGTCAAACTGTGAACAAGTCCCTTTAAGTTATTTTTTTTATTTCTTGAACTCACTTAAGCTTGACTACGAGTATTCTCGTATAGTCCAAGGTCATACACTACTCACCAAAATGGTGTCATCTTCTTAATGCTGTGCTTAAGGTAAACATGCAACATTTACATATCACTGTTTCTACTACAGGTATTCAATTTAAACTAAATATATGTGTTTTGGGCCATTGGAGTCCCTGACAAAGTTCCAGAACTCTGACCAGCAATTAAGCAGAGTTATGCCCCTTTGTGTACTTTGACAACGCTTGTTTATGTTGTGCTAACACAAACTCCTTGTCTCTATATGTACATGTAATAAAGCTATTGAGGTAAAATTTCACCTAAGTGTTCATGGTCTCTATGAACATTAACTGACCAAGACTCATAATTATACCAGCTTTTTAGGGAGTGCATTCGGGGCCAGTGGGGTCAAGGTCAGTGTGACACACAAAAATAGAAACAGAGTTTGTGCTCAATAACTTAAGTTTGTATGCAGATATTTTACTGTAATTGTGTGTGTTGGTAGCTTACATGCAGATCTATTTTGGGATTGCATTTGGGGCTAGTGGTACCTACACAGAATAGTACAGCATAATGCCTCCTTCCTGACTAAAGTTATTGAGGGGAAACCATTTTTCCATTGGTAACAATTTGAAAATCTAATTTCTTGGCATTGTCACATTTTTGTTTAAATTTATAAATGTTAAACTTTTAGTTTTCATATACTCTTTATTGCTACAGATATTCAACTCCAAAAATGTGTTTGTGGTAATTTTATTTGGTCACTGACATAAAACATATATTATACTCACAAAATGGAAATATAGTCGAGCACACTGTCTCTGGACAGCTCTTGTTTCTATATATGATGCTTTAAAAGTTACAAGTCACTTTTTTATGTTGCTTTTAAGATTACAACTCTCTTGATATGTTGCCTTTCAGGTTACAACTCACTTGATCTGTTGTTTTTCAGACTACAAATTCTTGGGCATAATGAAGCGTCAGTTTCCAGGGGTGCCAATTCTTGGGCTCACTGCCACGGCAACCACCACAGTCCTGGACGACGTGAAGAAGATCCTCAACATTGAGCACTGCCATCTGTTCAGATCCTCGTTCAACCGCCCAAATCTCTACTATGAGGTATGTGCTTACTGGGAACATTATTTACCACTTATGCCGCAAAGAAGGTTCTGTGGGTTAAAAGGGCATTTCTTTAGTTTTTGTTGTTGTCATAAGACATATCATGTTTTTTTTTATTTGACATCAATATACATTTGTTTCGTTATTTTACATAAAGGAAATCTGGTCCATTGATAAGATTTTCTACTGCAACTGTTAATTATACCCCCACAAACGAAGTTTAGGGGGGTATATAGGAGTGATTTTGTCTGTCTGTCGGTCGGTCTGTATTAAGGTAGCGCACCCGTAATGATTTTCCGCGTTTTTTTTCTAAGATCGAAGAGCCTTTTTTACCTGTTTACTTATGGATATCTAATTTAAGCAGAAGCGAATGTGTTGTTGTCATGGCCGAGTGGTTAAGGCTTTTGACTAAAAATCTTTTGGGATCTTCCCGCACAGGTTCGAATCCTGCCGACACCGCATACTTTTTGCGACGCGTTTAATTTCTTTTCTAATGTAATTTGATTTAATATAGCATATTAGCTATGTTTATTGTTAAATATGTTGCAATTTTTATGCACATTCTTCAATTTTTTAAATTAAAACAACGTTATGGCTAAATTTAGTGATTTACTGCTGAAAATATAAATCATGCATGTTGCATTTTAATTTTTATTTCAAAAAGTAAAAGGTAAATCTGTCTATTTCTTTGTATTTTTGCTGTATATAGTGTATCTATAAAAACGTAAGTTCAAAATATTACTTAAATGAAGCTATTTTGAATTTTATGACACTTTGTTTTTAACCAACCCAATTTCCACTTACATTTCATGGTGCTCTTCCATACATAATAAGTTATAAAAAATAAATGTCTGTAAAAGAATACTTATTTCATCTTGTTTAAACTTTAAACACCTTTACTGCAGCTGTACACACCAACTGCATGCCCATATGTGGAAATCTGGATGTATTACGGAACTTTCATATACCCCAGGGGTGCAAATAAACTGGACAAAAGCTGAGCGTGGGGGTGGTTTTGAAAGAATCACTATATTTTTTTTTTAAAGCATGGAAAGCCTACCTAAAAATTTGCATGTAGTTCAGTGAAATGATGCTGATTAAGAAAATAATACATTAGATTATATTTGGAAAGGTGCCCATTACGGGTGCGCTACCTTAAGAGTCCGCTCTCTTATTCAAGTAGTTTTCATCCAATCTTCACCAAACTTGGTCAGAAGTTTTATCTAGATGATCTCTAGGCCAAGTATGAACATGGGCCATGTCGGGACAAAACTAGGTCACGGAGTCACTTAGTGCGTTTTTTAACATTCAGCATGGTGCCCGCTCTCTAATTCAAGTAGTTTTCATCCGATCTTCACCAAACTTGGTCAGAAGTTTTATCTAGATGATCTTAAGGCCAAGTTCGAACATGACCCTTGCAAGGTCAAAAACTAGGTCACAAGGTCACTTAGTTCGTTTTAAACATTGTGCATGGTGTCCGCTCTCTAACTGAAGTAGTTAACTTCCGATCTTCACTAAACTTGGTCAGAATTTTATAAAGGTGATCTTTAGGCCATGTTCGAACATTAGCCATGCTGGGCCAAAAACTAGGTCACGGGGTCACTTCATGCATTTTACATATTCAGTATGGTATCCGCTCTTTATTTCAGGTACTTATCATCCGCTCTTCACGAAACTTGGTCAGACGTTTTATTTAGATGATCTCTAGGTCATGTTCGTACATGGGCCATGCCAGACCAAAAACTAGGTCACGGGGTCACTTTATTAGTGCGTTTTGCACATTCAGCATGGTGTTCCCTATTTCAAGAACTTTTCATCTGCTCTTCAACAAACTTTGTCAGAAGTTTTATCTAGATGATCTCCAGGCCAAGTTCAAACATGGGCCATGCCGGGCCGAAAACTTGGTCATGAGGTCACTTAGTGCATTTTACCCATTCAGCATGGTGTCTGTCTAATTCAAATCTTCTAGGCCAAGTTCGATCATGGGGCATGCCGGGCCGAAAACTAGATCACGGGGTCACTTAGTGCATTAAACACATTCAGCTTGGTGTCCGCTCTCTAATTCAAATACTCTTTATCTCATCTTCACCAAACTTGGTATAGTTATTCTAATAGTTATTTAAGCAAATAATGATAGTCTTAATCACACAGTTGTATGAAGTTTTGTCATAGATTATTTGAATGTTCAACAAAACGTTAGTTGACTGATAATAAATATGACTGAAAGCAAAAGCCTAGCTGTTTTTGTTTTTATCAGAAATGTTTTCATGATTAAATTGACCGAATCACGTTACCTTTTCTTATTTTGTTAAGACAACGTGCAAAATATTCTGTGTCAATGCGGCATGTGGGGGTATTCGTCACGTCTGTGACAAAGCTCTAGTTTGTTTATCAATCTGTTGGTTTGTTTGAAAATAAACACAAACTGTTACAAGCAGATTAAATGTGGAGATTGATTTTCGTATTGTCCGTAAATGCTGATCATTTTCTAAATCAAGGAACCATTGAAGGAATCATTTTTTGGAGACAAATTGGTTTGCAGGCTAGCTGCACACCCTGACTGCCATCGGATTATACACAAGTTATGTTGCTCAACCTTGTACATGCATCATTCCATGTTGGGCATTAAAAAAGTCTGTGTTTTAATAGTTAAACAAACATAATTAGGTAGTCAAACATTTTTTACCATACAGGTGAGAGAAAAGCCAAATACTCACAAGGAAGTGATGGATGATATACAGACCCTGATTTCTACAAAGTTTCATCAACAATCGGGTATGAAGATCTTATACTATTTCTATATTCAACAGTGACATAATAAATGTATGATCAGACACATTTTCCTATCTCCAGTCAACAAACAGGAAGTGACCATGTTTATCAGGCTTCGTGCCTAATGGAACCAGAGTTATTAACTTTTATATGGCATGAATAACAAAGGTTTAAATAAATTCAGTAAGAGGTGAAAATGAACAAATACAAATTCATTATTTAAGTATGTTTTTAATAAGCATCTTCTGTACACGTTTAAGAAATATAATAGCACGATTTATCAAAATAAAACATTGACCACAGTCACTATGCTTAATGCTGCACATGTCAATAATCATTTACACCGTCATTGTTACTTGTATGTTCCGTTCTTAAAGTATTTTCCGCTACGTGTTTGCATGTCTTTTATCCATGACTCTAAAAATAGTATTGTAAAATACCTCTATCTGTCAGACATTTGTTAAATATGAGCATTTCAGACATCAATTCATGTCATTAATTATTTTCTGCAAAATCTTGTTTCATTTTTTTATATTGTACAAAATATGACATGCGGCATCAAGGAGTCAATAATCTTCCACACAATCTTGATTGTTTGATTTCCAATGTAATAACACTGCAGGCTTCACAATCCAGGTATCATCTACACGTTCTCGAAGAAGGACTCTGAAGAGGTCACCGCAGATCTGCAAGGTCGTGGGGTCAAGGTCGCCTTTTACCACGCCGACCTGAGTGCAGGGGAGAGGAGTCGCGTGCACAGGGCCTGGCTGGCAAACTCTATTAATGTAAGGGGTTGAGCCGCCTTTTTGTTCATAAAATTTCATCTATGTCCCCTTGCATCAGTGACTACACAGACAGATAATAAATCAATAAAAAAACACACTCACAAAAGACCAACACTTGTTGTCATGCATTTAGTAGTCAATGAA